>CABHPP010141328.1:0-46030 GCA_902168425.1 Peromyscus attwateri | reverse complement strand
ATGTGGAAATATAGGGAACCACCACATACTTTGCAAACATAGCAAAACTGACCAAGGCATGCTCACAACAACTCTACAAACCAAACACATGATGTAGTTTTAATAAATAGAGCAGTCTGTATACTATAACCTCTGTCTTCAGGACTGACCATTTGGTATTAGATAACCAATTGGTGTGCTCTTCCCTGGAGAACACTGCTTATCCAGCTTCCATGGTCCTTTAGTAGCTTACAGTTCTTTGTATAGGATCATGGTCTCCTGGGGATTTCTTCTTCATCTACTTTAACATGTCTATTGTTCATGTTCAGCTCATGTCTAAGCAGTCATGTTCCGAAGATTTTATAGCTGTAGCTTCTGACATTACTAGAAGATACCACCTCATAGCAAACTCCCTGATCTTCTAGCACTTACAATCTTTCTATCTTCTCTTTCTCAATGTTTCTTGAGCCTTAGGTGTGGTCATTGTTTTGTAGATATGTCCAAGGGGCTGGACTCCACAACTCTGCATTTTGATATTGGTTTTCTGTAATCTTCTTCTATAAAAGAGTAGTTTTATAGATGAAGGGTGAGGACTATACTTAGCTTTGGGGATAAAACCAAATATGTAGAATGCAGTTAGGGATTGTGCTGGTTTAGTAAAGTGATAGACAACTGAGCAGGATATATATTAATATACATAATATATAAATATATATAATTAATTAATATATAAATATATATAGAAAACAATTAATAAAAAAGGAGGCTATAAATTCAAAGAAAGCAAGGAAGGGTATATAAGAAGGATCCAGAAAGGAAAGGTTAGGGAAAAATAATATAATTTCAAAAAATAAAAGAAAGAATTCAAAACATATGAAAATAAAGTATAATTTGCAATTTTTTAAAAGGACATAATTGGAGCAGTTACATCATAGAAAAAGATCTGATGGGGTAGGGAAGTACTCCTTCAGCTTGACGTAGGAAGGTAATAGATATGACTTAAATACATTGTACCTGTGTGTGAAATTATTAAATAATAACATTTAAAAATTTTTCCCGCAAAGAAGAGTTCCTGGGGAAGATATCTTCCCTGAAATTCCAGAGGTATGTGGAGAAAAAGTCATTGTATATAAACTCTCCTTGGAAGTAGAGCAGAGGGCTCCTCTGTACATGTGAAACATGTTCTCCACTGAAACCAAACCAGACAAGGAGATAAACAAACAAACAAAAACCTGAAAAGGAAATCACAGATGAGCCTCCAAAGAAGCACCAATGCAAAAAATTTAATAATACGTTAAGAGCTTAATCAGGCCACATATAAGTATTTGTAGAAATGGCAGGAAAAATATAAACCATAGGCAAGCTGAATTTAACAAGACAAAAAGATTGGTTTAACATCAAACTCACTAATAGTGCTGTAGAAAAATAATTTAGAGAAATTAATATCTGTCCATGGTAATGAAGGAGAAAAATTTTAGAAGATTAAAAACAGTTGATATATGTTTCATAATAAAGGAGATCTATTAAAACTAAATAGCTAATATCAAATAAGTTATAGAATATTAAATGCTTTCCTCTAAAAACTGAAAATAAGGTGATGGTTAAAAATAAGAGAGAAAGAGGAGAGAGAAAGAGAGAGATTGGAAAATTGGAATATTAAAATAAACCTATCTTTACTCACAGACACTATGATCATTCATCCAAAAAATCCTACAGAATCTCCCTGTCCCCACCCCAAAAATCAGAGGAGAAATATATGGGTAGGAATTTCAGAAAACCTGAATTAATATGCAAAAATACATTATACTTCTGCACACTCAGAGAAAACATTTGAAAATCAAATTATTTTGAAATGTCATTCATTCACACACTTTAGAAATTGAAGATATGAATATAAACAGTTAACAAGATTTTGGCAAGCGTTTCCTTTGAAACAACCAATTATTTCTGAAAGAATGAGAACTGAGCAATATAGAGAGACACTCTGTATTCCTGGTTTAGAAGACCTGATGTCATCAAGGTTTCATTTCTCCTATATTGGTATGTATGTTCAGTGAGATCCTAGCCCCAAATCCCTATGATTTTTATTTTTTGGTTTTGATATTGAGATCAGAAAGACTCTTTTACAAACTATGAAAATGATCTTCCAAAACAATTTTGAAAAAGGAGAAAAAGTTGGAGGATTTCCACAACCTGGTTCTAAGGCCTTCAATGTAACTGAAGTGATAAAACTGTGGCATCAGCAAGAGATCTGGATCAACACAACAGCGTAGAGACTCCAGAGAGTTAGATGCATGGAATTGGCATTTGGCAACGGGGCAAAGACAACTCAACAAGGAAAGGATAGTCTTTTAATAAATGATGATGGAAGCATCAGCTAACCAGCATCAAGCATGCACACATGTACATATACAAATGCAGACATTTTTAAACTTGATTATATACCATATATAAAATGGATTTCAGGACAACTAAAAACCTATGAGTAATGGCCAATACTCTTACAATTTAAAAATTACATCTATGATTTAAATTTAGATATTTAGCATAGACTAATATTTTTTAATAGGACAGAAAAAGTACAAACAATGAAAAAAATGGACTTTGTTAAAATTAAAAACTTTTCCTTTCTAAAAATTACTGTAGAGAAAGTGAAAGAAAGGCACAGACTAGGGTGAAATGTTTGCAAAGTGTTTGTCTAAATTTTCAATTCATACAAGCTTGAACATTTACTACAAAGTTAAACATACACCTGTCTATTAGTAAGTATGCATCTTGGGAAATATTTCTATCCAGAGATTTATAATATTCATAACAGTTCAGTACATTGTAGCCACAAACTAAAGATAGTCCAAGTCTTCATCAGCTAATGAATGTAAAAATCAAATGTGTTTTAGCATTTTAAATATACAACTTTGTAGTAAAAGAAACACACACACACAAGCACATACTACTGCCACAGGTAACACTTTGTCCACAGAAAGAATAAATATGTGATAAACATAAGATATTAGACACAAGTGACTATAATACCGCATGCTTCATGCTTCCATTTGCATGAAATTTTAGAAAATGCGTAACTAAAAATGGAGAGCATATTCCTGGCTGATGGACTTCAGGGAGGGGATTAACCAACAGGAGCATGAAGCGTCATGAAGGGCATGTTCTATCACCAGTGAATAAGAGGCTTGTAGCCAAATGCATTTCTTCAAGCATCTTCATGCTTTAGAACTGATGAATAATTGGTCTTCACATTGTGTTACATTGCAATTGATTATAATATCTAATGTGAACAACAACTCAAAAAAAATCTGGTTGAGGGGGAGTAAACTGTAATAGTAAGTGGATTCCAAATAAAGAATGCTGAAGAAATAAAAATGTCTATTTCATAATATTGAAAGTCATCATTTATCATGACAATGTATTCAAGTTTACTTGACTGCCTGTTTAGATACCTTAAAAATTTTTAATTAGATTGTACAGCACATTTACTTCCCTTTAAAAGAGACAATATAAAATGTTTTTATGCTTTTTTTAGTGTTTAGGGGTGAAAGAATTCCTTTTTTCTCAAATTGTAAGCTGGAATTATTAAAGAAAAATTTCAAGCTCTACTACATTTTTTAATAACTATCTAATTATTAACTTTCACTTACAACTCTGGAATTTGAAAAATTTACTGATAGATTCTCAGTATTATTATAAAACAGCAACAGTACAAGGGCTGTGCTGGAGGCCATTGAATATACAGCAGATGACAACTAATATTCAACCTATGGTCCTCCAGATGAATAACTCTTTGGGAGCCTCAATAGGCAAAGACCATGGGGTTACTGACTTTGTACCATTTGTTTCTGTCTGTAATTTTCTCACGTGATACCACAATTCCCTAAAGAGAACAGCTGTGGGGTTCTTTCCATAGCCCACTGGTAGTGTGTTTTATACTTTTTGGGCACATATGTCTGTGGATGGTCAGGAATATGATTTCTTCTTAAGCTGTATAATTTTGATGAATAGAAATAATACTAGGATATTTTTCATAGCTCTGACTGACATAGGAAAATAACAATATTCTCAGTTACAGAGACAGCTTTTTACACAATTAGCTGATTTAAAACCTCAGAGTAAATTCAAAGTAAACTAGTTGATCCTGCAAATGAATGCAAAAGGACAAATACCCAAGTGTCTGTTAGTTGAACCAAGGTCAGGCATGAAGCAACTTTAGTAGACGTAATTCTCTCAGCAATTGACTCTCTGCAGAAACTTCTAAACCTCAGTTTTATGATACAAGACTCAAGGTTCAGCCAACTAACTGTTTATGTTTAGGTCCTGGGATGATTTTAAGGTCACTGTTCCCCGAGAAAGTGTGGAGCACTCCAGAGCTATGTGCCTCCCTCCTTGCTTTGCAGACTACACATCAGGGAACCTAACAGCCAAGCATTGCCATGGTTACAGTAGGCATGACATCCCAAGTCCCAGAGCAACTATGTGATTTTTCATGTGTTATCAGAATGGCTCTGATTTTTAAAATGTAACTCATATATTTGTCCAGAGTTTTTTCCAAGTAAGAGAAATATAGAGAACAGTGTAGAAAGAGATGTGTAGAGAAGAGATGTGTAGAAGAGAGGTGTGTAGAGATGTGTATCTGTGTAGAAGAGAGATGGAGCTGTATAAAGAGATGTAATTGTGTGGAGAAAGAGAGATTGTCAGGAGAGAAGATTTTTTAAGATGAAGTAAAAGAGAAAGTTACCATCAGAATGCACGTGTTTTTCCTTATTCCCCTAAGATAGAAAAAATTTAGTTCTTGCTGACATCATGAATTTTTTTGCATACCCTGGGTGTAGTCTTGCAGCTGGTTCTCTAAAGACTGCAATAGGGCTGGAAAGATCTATTGATGTTGTGGCATGGTTATTAGTAATCACTCTTATGCAAGTCTACAATAAAACATAGCAAGTAGGTTAAGGAGAAGTACAAATTGTAGATTGAAAGGAAACCTGTATAACAGGAAATTTAATGTTGTAACCAAGGCTTGTGTTGAAAGAAATAAAGAGATAAGGCAAGGTCTGACCTCACTGGAATAAAGAGAAAGACCCCATTGGACTAAGCTTCCAATTTCTGAAAAGAAAATCCCTAAAGAATAATTTCTTCACATAAAAAGAAATAAGAAAAAAAAAAGCTGCTGCAAATGTGTTCAAGGGGACCAGTTGTCTTGAAGTTCTTCAAGATTATTCTCACTGGGGTCCCTTATTACAGAATTAGTGATTTTTGGAGGAAACATATATTGGATTTTCACATATCTAAAATAATCTAAAGTTATTTGGTTAAGCACAGTATAGGCTTTGACTGGTGGTCTGGGACTGCTTACCTGCCAGTACTTGGAACTAAGGAAACTGGAAGTATGAGCAGAAGCTTAGGGTGCAGGGACCCATTATCTCTTGATGCGGAAGTTGGGCAGAATTGTTCTTGAAGGTGTTCCCATGCTCTAGTATTCACATTCACATATGGGCAGCACTATTTGGACTTAATAGTCTATACAAAAGAAAAAAGGACATGAAATGTAGAGGGGATGTGTTAGGAGAATACAGGAGTCAAATCTGGAGTTTAGGAATAATATGATCTTATTGTGTTATATACATATATGAAATCATCAAGAGTAAAGAAAAGTTATGTTTTAAAAAGAAAGAAATTAGCTGGATCTTGGGGGAGATTGATTGCCAATTTTCTAGGAAAGCTCCATATTGATTTCCAAAGTGCTTGTACAATCTTGCATTCCCACCAGCAGTGGAGGAGAGTTCCCCTAGCTCCACATCCTCTCCAGCATAAGGTGTCTTCAGTGTTTTTGATCTTAGCCATTCTGACAGACGTAAGGTGATATCTCAGAGTCATTTTGATTTGCATTTCCCTGATAATTAGGGATGTTGAGCAATTCCTTAAATGTCTTTCAGCCATTTGAGTTTCCTCTGTTGAGAATTCTCTGTTTAGTTCTATAGCCCATTTCTTAATTGGACTGTTGGGCATTTTGATGTCTAATTTCTTGAGTTCTTTATATATTCTGGATATCAGTCCTCTGTCAGATGTGGGGTTGGTGAAGACCTTTTCCCATTCTGTAGGTTGTCGCTTTGCCTTGTTGACTCTATCCTTTGCTCTACGAAAGCTTCTCAGTTTCAAGAGGTCCCATTGATTGATTGTTTCTCTCAGTGTCTGTGCTACTGGTGTTATATTTAGGAAGTGATCTCCTACGCCAATGCGTTCAAGACTACTTCCTACTTTCTCATCTAGCAGGTTCAGAGTAGCTGGATTTATGTTGAGGTCTTTGATGCACTTGAACTTAAGTTTTGTGCACGGTGACAGATATAGATCTATTTGCAGCCTTCTACACATTGAAATCCAATTATGCCAGCACCATTTTTTGAAGATGCTTTCTTTTTTCCATTGTACAGTTCTGGCTTCTTTGTCAAAAATCATATGTTCATAGGTGTGCAGATTAATGTCAGGGTCTTCAATTCGATTCCATTGGTCCACATGTTGGTTTTTATGCCAGTACCAAGTTGTTTTTATTACTGTAGCTCTATAGTAGAGCTTGAGGTCAGGGATCGTGATGCCTCCAGAGGTTATTTTATTGTACAGGATTCTTTTGGCTATCCTGGGTTTTTTTGTTTTTCCATATGAAGTTGAGTATTATTCTTTCCAGGTCTGTGAAGAATTGTGTTGGTATTTTGATGGGGATTACACTGAATCTGTAGATTGCTTTTGGTAAGATTGCCATTTTTACTATGTTAATCCTGCCTATCCATGAGCATGGGAGATCTTTCCATTTTCTGACATCTTCTTCAATTTCTATTTTCACGGACTTAAAGTTCTTGTCATATAGGTTCTTCACTTGCTTGGTTAGTGTTACTCCAAGGTATTTTATATCATTTGTGGCTATTGTAAAGGGTGATGTATCTCTGATTTCCTTCTCAGCCTGCTTGTCAATTGTATATAGGAGGGCTACTGATTTTTTTGAATTGATCTTGTATCCTGCTATGTTGCTGAAGGTGTTTATAAGCTGTATCAGTTCCTTGGTTGAATCTTTGGGGTCATTCAAGTATACTATCATGTCATCTGCAAATAGGGAAAGCTTGACTTCTTCCTTTCCAATTTGTATCCCCTTAATACTCAATCATACCACAAGGGCACTTACTCAGCTATGTTCATATCAGCATTGTTTGTAATAGCCAGAACCTAGAAACAACCTAGATGCCCTACAACTGAAGAATGGATAAATAAAATGTGGTACATATACACAATGGAATACTACTCAGCAGAGAAAAACAATGACATCATGAAGTTTGCTGGCAAATGGATGGATCTAGAAAAAATCATCCTGAGTGAGGTAACCCAGACTCAGAAAGACAAACATGGTATGTACTCACTCATAGGAGGATACTAGATGTAAAACAAAGATGACTAGACTGCAACTCACAACTCCAGGGAGGCTACCTAGAAAACAGAACCCCAAGAAAGACACAGGGATCGCCCAATGACAGAGAAATGGATGAGATCTACATGAACAATATGGACATGAGTGGGGTTAGTGAAGGGCAAGGTTTGAGGGAAAGAGAGCTTAGGGGAGTGGGAGATCCCAGCTGGATCAAGAACAGAGAGGGAGAACAAGGAATAAAAGACCATGATAAACAAAGACCACATGAGAATAGTAAGAAGCAAAGTGCTAGAGAGGCCCACAGAAATCCACAAAGATACCCCCACAATAGACTACTGGCAATGGTCGAGAGAAAGCCCGAACTGACCTACTCTGATGATAGGATGGCCAAGACCCTAATTGTCATGCTAGAAACCTCATCCAATGACTGAGGGAACTGGATGCAGAGATCCACAGCCAGGCCCCAGGTGGAGCTCCAGGAGTTCAATTGTTGTTGAGACCAAGGTTGGATGAAGCACAGGGACAAATAGCCAAATGAATGGAAATGCATGAATCATGAACCAATAGCTGAGGAGCCCCCAACTGGATTAGGCCCTCTGGATAAGTGAGACAGTTGATTAGCTTGATCTGTTTGGGAGGCATCCAGGCAGTGGGACCGGGACCTGTCCTCAGTCCATGAGCTGGCTGTTTGGAACCTGGGTCTTATGCAGGGACACTTGGCTCAGCCTGGGAGGAGGGGACTGGACCTGCCTGGACTGAATCTACCAAGTTGAACTCAATCCTCAGGGGAGTCTTTGCCCTGGAGGAAATGGGAATGGGGGATGGGCTAAGGGGAAGGTGGGGAGTGGGCAGGTGGGAAGAGAACAAGGGAATCCGTGACTGATATATAAAATTAAATTAAATTATAAAATAAAAAAAGAAATTACTAGATTAAATAATGAAATATAAGATTTTAAAAACATATTTAGAAGATAATGTCTCTTCACTCTAACCACCCTAACTCAGGAGTCCTGATTTAGACCATGAAGATTGATCATAGATGTTGGATTAACGTGGCTTTCATATATGAGGCCTGGTTTGGGCTTGTGTAAACCTGGTTCTAAGAGTGGAGCCTAACGTTCATTATCACTGTGAGAATCTTATTAGTAATTTTTTTTTGGAACAGAATCAGTATGAATGATAATCCATGACTGAAAAATACTCTATGTATCCATATATCTGTGTGATATTTTTATTAGAATATTTATATTTTCTTAAAAAGCAGCATTTATTTAATACCAAGTACAGTTTTTCGAAATTACACCTTTCAAATAAATACTAGGCTGTAATTGACATTAAGTAGGGTTTGCCTCATTCTTGTCCCTCCCCTAAAATGATCACTTAAAAAAATAAACATAATCATCTGGTTGTATGGTTCAACTGTACACAATATTATCTTGAGTCCTACCTTGATGGTAGTAGGTCAAGGGCCTGATGAAGGTGTATCCAGAGGATTGTTGAACTCCCTAAAAGGCTTCTCCATTTACAGAAATGAGGCTCCTAGAGAATAAAATATACTGGAAATTTGTACAATTGCTTCATTCTAAGGGAAGAACAATTTTGAGTGTACTAGTTAGGTATCTCTGTGACCCTTGGAAGGTGTGCTTCTAGGGTGTTTGCACTGGTAGTGTGGATTATGGTCGGTCAAACACTCATAGAGAATATAGTCATCAACTCAAGAGGTAGTTCTGAACATTAGCAAGCAGGAACCTAGGAGGATGAAGACATGAGACACAGTCCCAGTAGCTAAGTCCTGAGACAGTGCCACTCCCTTCTATTTTCAAATGGGTAGAGGGTTTATTAGCTACGTTTTTGAAAAAGCTCTTTGTATTTCAATATCTTAGGAGCTCCGGGAGTCCAACTGGCAAGAGAGAGAAAGGATTGTATGAGCAAGAGATATTGAGACCATGATTTGAAAAAGCACAGGGACAAATAGCCAAAGTAGTGGAAACACATGAACTGTGAACTAATGGCTGAGGAGCCCCCATGGAACTGGACTAGGCCCTCTGGATAAGTGAGACAGTTGATTAGCTTGAACTGTTTGGGAGGCCCCCAGGCAGTGGAGCCAGGATCTGTCCTTGGTGCATGGGCTGGCTTTTTGGAGCCTGGGGCCTATGCTGGGACACTTTGCTCAGCCTGGGTGTTGGGAGGAGGAGACTAGACCTGCCTGGGCTGAATCTACCAAGCTGGGCTGACTCCCTAGGGGAGACCTTGCCTTGGAGGAGGTGTGAATGAGGGGTGGACTGAGGGAGAAGGCTGGGGGGTGGGAGGAGGGAGGATGGGGGAATCCGTGGCTGATATGTAAAATTAAGTTAATTATAAAATAAAAACATTAAATAAAAAAAACCATTCTGGCTGAACAGAGCTTACCCTCATTTGGCAATAATTAGCTGTTAAGAAGACATCAAATAACTTATCTGGGAAGAGGCTCTTGTTGTGAAAAGCAAATAATGAGAGCTTAAGACCTGCTTTCTGTCATGTGTACATCAGTAGACAGTGTTCTGTTGCCCAGGACCAGGTACTAGACAACTAGAAAACATCTCTCTAATCAAAGCATGCCAGAAATTCAATCTAGCCACTCATAAACTCTTTGCCTTGCCTTGCCTTTTCCATGGAAGCCTCAACAAAGGCTTGCAGCCTATACTGTCCATTCCACCCTGTCTATCATAGAGACCTCCCCTATGGTTGTGCGTGGTGCTCTATACCTGTCTTTTCTATGAGAACTGTGAATAAATAACACTGGACTTTTGTTTCAAGGCAGTGACCCCTCTATGTTATCACTTAGTCACCTTTACAAAGTAGAACTCTGGGATATAAGGGTCCTTATCCAGGATCTCTGCTTGTAACTGCATAGACTGTAAATAGACTAAATCATGGTCCTGACAAAGATAACAAAGAGAACAATCCCATGAACATGAAAATAATACCTTCTATAGTTAAAGATTAGACAATAGTAGTTAACTAAGGATCTGAAATAAGGAGCATGTACTCCAGATTATTTGGGTGACAAGTGTCTTTTTAAGGCAATGACAGGAGGGTCAGACTCTGAGAGAAAAGGTGTAAGGATAGGAGCAGTGGTGAGAGGGGAGAAGGTAAGATTGGCCACTGGCTTTGAAGATGGATGAGGTTAAGAAAAGCAAAGAGCCTTAAAGCTAGTAAAGGCAAGGAGATAGATTCTTCCCTAGAGACTTAAGGAACACAGGCTTTCTAACACCTTGACATTATCCTAGTGAAAATGATTTTGGACTTCCATCTCCTAGAATAAATTCACATTATTTACAACCACTAAATTTTCAGAATTGATCTGTTATAAATCATTACAAATTAATCTACTTATGCTGCCTTTGGGTTGTACCTTCATGGATTGTAGTCTAAATTGCTCTCTGAAATAGTACAGTGGGGTCAACATATATCCTCCAGGAGGAAAAAAGACCAGGGGAATGTGGAAAAATACAAAATGGCAGAGCAATGCTCTAAGATTGCCTTCCCCTTCTTCCATCTGTTACTGTAGGGCACAAAGGCCTCTTCCTCTTCAAAGCATCAGGAGGCTGGTATTGGGTCCTCCCCAAGTCCTACAATTTTCTCTCCAGAGTAAATGCATTCCAACTCAAGTAGATCCAGGAAATCCAGAAGGAATCATGTCAGGTGTGTCGGGCCAGGAACTTTGTCTAATCAGCTCAATTCACCCCAAAAAGGGAAACCTCTCACAGAGTAGGTCTTCAGCAAGTGCCTTAGGAGATCATGGTCCTCAGGAGCCCTCCTTATCTTCAGTCTCTCTCATCCTTCTCCATTTCCCATTCAAACTCATTGTCCTCAACCCCAAACACCTCATTATATCTACCTACAAAAGGATTTCTGGCTGCCTCCCCGATTGGAGTTTATGAGCTTATTCTGAAGGAAATAGTTACTGCTTTTCCAGAACTAGCTCTTAAATTCTTCCAAGTATGCACTGTATGTCGTAAAGTGGAGGGGAAGGTGGATGCTTTGTGCTCACTTTGGTCCCATTGACAACCCAGAATTATGTCAGATAACTTCCAAGTGATCAACGAGTGAAATACTCTGCCTCCAATTTGTTTTCTCATAATGAGCACTTGAGCTGAGTTGTGTGGGGCAAATTCTTCCAACTGAAAATTTTGGACCTTCTCCCTCACATAAAATATCACTAAGGTATCTTATGTAAGGAGGTTGGTGACACCTTGCCATAATTTCTGACCCCTGCATTAGCAGAGAATGATCCAAACCCTGCCAACACTGCCCCCTCTCTCTTCCTGAAACAATTTAAGATCTCACTAGTATTCCGGGTTGGCCTTGAACTCATATCCTGTCTCAATGTCCAAAGTACTGGGGTTATAGGAGTACATCACTTTCTATACATGTTTTCTTGTCCTCTACTTTACTTCCTAATAGAAGGCAAGAGATGTTCCTGAGGGCCATCTGGAGAAGTGACAGAATTTAGAGTAAGAATTCTTCCATTTATCATGGACACCAGAGGAACAGGAACAAGCACTCGTATCAAACACCCCCAGCTAATGAGGTGGTGAGCTAATTGAGAAGAATGTAAGGAGTCTAAATTTCTTGCAATTCTGTGGGCACAGCCTGAATCACAAGAAAACATCTTGCGGCTGCTCTTTCTAAATTGTTTTTCCTCCAGGCTGCTGTCATCTAGAGAAGCATGTTAAATATGTTATTTTTCTTGTTAAACAGGTAGATCTAATTGCTTGCATTATTTTTGTTTTTAAATTGTCCCTCAAAGGTTTAATTCATTGTGACAACATATAGTGAAGATATAGTATTCTTAAATGAAGAAAATTACTAAGGAATCTGCTGATGTAAACAAGTGATTTTGTTTTCTGTATTTTCTTGCAGGAATTATCCATGTTCTGGAAACTCCATTCTAATAGTATGTCCCAGAATGGAAGATCTGGAAGGAAGACAGAGTTGTGCTCTAGAATACTCCAGCATATTGACCACATTAACTTAAGATGAGAAAATTGGACTAGTTAATTTTTTTAAAATGACTCCTTACAGTCCTCACATGAGTTATACTTCTCAACTTGAAACAGAATGAGCCTTACTTGGAAGCATCACATTTGGGAAACTGGACATTTTTAAAAGCTGAGAGAATGGCACTGGCAAGGGAAAATGGCAATTAGCAACACCACAAACAATAGACAGGGGCAAACTCTGAAACTCAATAGCAACCTCTTGATAAACACAGTTTAAAATAGCTACTTCTTTTGTTCTAATCCTGCAATTTTGCAAACTTGTTTGCATAGCTTGAAGTTTTCTGAACTGTTGCTTGGCCTTCTGTCATGACATCTGCCCATCATTAACCACAGAAATCATATTAATGTCATTATAGATCCATGGATGGTGTTCCCTCTTCTAATACTTTGTGGCTGAGTACTGTGTGCTCTGGAATGCTGATAAACCAAAAGGACTGTCGCCCCTTTACTAGACTTTTTGAAGCCATATTTCCTTTTGAATGTTTTTTTGTCAGGACTTTGAACCAAGATAGTTTGGCCATAAGTATGTGATGTTATTTTAAAACGATGAAAATAACAGTTGGTTCAAATCTTCTAAAAGCTTTTATAGGCAGCTGAGTATTTCCTCCCTTCAGCAGTTTCAAGAGAATCTACACAAATAGATGTATTAACTCGGTCCTAAAATTCATGTGCTGCAAGACTTTCTGTATGGAAACAGAATTCTTGGAAGACACTGAGTCAAGTTAATAGTCTGTTACTATGATCATTAATGAGTTAAGTACATATTATTACATTATTCCATCTTTCATATAATACTATGTTAACTTAAGTGTATGTACATCAAAATACTATAGTTTCTTTTCTTAGTTTACCAGTGTTACCAGTCATTGCTCTGTTCAGAAATGTTTTACCAACAGAACCAATAGCACAGGAAAGGTCATATTCCTGTGTATCTTCTGAGATTTGGCAATTTCTCCAATGTTCTAGTGGAGTTCATGATGAAACACTTGGTGATTTGCATATCCATTTTCCTGGAGAACAAGACAGTGGAGAATGTGTCATAAATATTCACTATTCTCACACAAGCAATAAGAATATGTAATTATACATAATATGCTTAAGACCAATCTTGAAGGCAGGCACCACCATCTCATGGACTGGGATCCCATACTGCATAGAAAGGAAAAAGTAGACATTGCCCTAACTCCCATCTCATGGACTGGGATCCCATACTACATAGAAAGGAAAAAGTAGACATTGCCCTAACTCCCACCTCTCTGCTTCCAGACTTCCTGCCATTCCAGTGTGCCAGCTACCTCAAGCTCCCATCATGATGTCTTCTCTGTTGCGATAGACAGCACCCTCAAACTGTGCGTCATAGCAACCCCTTTCTTCATTAAATCACTTTTACTGAGGGTTTTTTTTTTTTCTGTCACAACAATGAGAAAAAAAACTAAGGTACTAAGTCTTCTAGATGACTTTATATGTGCACAAAGGGTCATTAGGAAAGGGTTGTGATATTTAAATTGTCTAATTGATAGTACTTTATGTACCGACAGACATATTGAGTTTTCCTTCTAAGACTGTGGTGTAATATCACAGCAAAGCAAAGTATGGCATCTCACCAGTGAATCTTCATATTTGAATGTTAGAGTAATGCAGGGACACTATTATCAAGAAGCCATGAGCATGGGTACTTTAGAGCTATGCTGTGAGATCCCTAGTACTGAGTGATCTCCACAATGAACAGACTTCACATGCACGGAAATAAGAAAAGACAGAAAGGCTTCTAAATACCCCTCCACCACATTGTCTATTTTCTTTTTTTAAAATATTTTTATTTTATAATTAATTTAATTTTATATATCAGCCATGGAGTCCCCTGTCCTCCCTCCTCCCATCCCCCAGCCTTCTCCCCCAATCCACCCCCCATTCCCACCTCCTCCAAGGCAAGGTCTCCCCTGGGGAGTAAGCCCAGCCTAGTGGATTCAGTTGAGGCAGGTCCAGTCCCCTCCTCCCTATACCAAGGCTGAGCAAAGTGTCTCAGCATAGGTCCTAGGTTCCAAAAAGCTGGCTCATGCACCAAGGACAGGTCCTGGTCCCACTGCCTGGGGGCCTCCTAAACAGTTCAAGCTCATCAACTGTCTCTCTTATCCAGAGGGCCTAATCCAGTTCCATGGGGGTTCCTCAACTATTGGTTCATTGTTCATGCATTTCTACTAGTTTGGCTATTTGTCCCTGTGCTTTTTCCAATCATGGTCTCAACAACTCTCACTCATACAATCCCTCCTCTCTCTCGCCGACTGGACTCCTGGAGCTCCACCTGGGGTTTGGTTGTGGATCTCTGCATCTGCTTCCATCAGTCACTGGATGAGAGTTCTATCATGACAGTTAGGGTGTTCGGCCATCTGATCACCAGAGTAGGTCAGCTCAGGCACTCTCTCGACCATTGCCAGTAGTCTATGTTGGAGGTATCTTTGTGGATTTCTCTAGCACTCTGCTGCTATTTTCTTTTGAAACTATAAGTTTATGGGGGAGTAGAAATACACCTTAAATTATGTCACCATGCAGACCACATGGGATCCCTTGTCTCATGTTTTAGGTTTTCATATTTTTCTTCAAAAAGGGAAAAAACTGGAGCAACTATCAGTGCAGCTCATGTGTGCCTGGGAGACACATACAATTCTTGGGTTAAATTACTGTGTTGAATGAAACTGAACAACCAAATCAAAAAAGGTGGTTTTTTTATTATTCATGGCTACTCAGAATTATTTCTTGTGATATTACCTTCATCTCAGAGCTTGGTGATATTTATCCACATCTCTGCCTATTATGTGTGGCCTAAGGGAATCATCATATTTATCCTGGAAGTTGGCTACTGATTATATGTATTCTGGGATTGAGACATTTTCTGACAAAAGCCCTCTATGACTTATCATCACCTGATTTCATTAACTCAAATCAAGACAGATACCTCACAGTTGTTGATTAGTTAATATATAGTATTTCTATTGCTCACTATGCTTCTTTATATGGGAAGAGAAGTCAGCCAGGATGAGATAACAACAGACCAGGGTCTCAGATGCATTTTTATTCTCCTAAGGTTTGATATAAAAACTGTATACATGTTTTTCCATTATGTCACATTCAAACAGGCTTTTTTTTTCTGAGCTGTGATTCACAAAAAATACATCTACCCATGTAATATACACCAAGTAAATTATACTGCTAGCGTTGAGTGATTATAGTTTGAATAGTCTAATAAATACGATTCTGAGAAAATGGACCAATGGCTAAAATGTTCCCATTATCATAATCTATCCAGAAAAAAGTGTTTTATCAGCTTTCAGCACATCCCTTTACTCAGTCATGCTGACACCCAGAATTACCCATTATTTCATGTTAGATAAATAATTACAGACAAAACATGTCAGTTTTTCCAAGTTTTCCTCCATTTCTCCCTTTTTTCCCACTTTATACTCATCTATCTACCTCACTAATGAAATATCAGAGTTAACTTTATATGTCATCTTGGCTGTGTTAAGTGATGCTCTGGTAAATGAGAAAACATTGTTTTTTTGGTTTTTCAGTGATGACATTTCTTTACCAATATAGGATGGGTATCAACCAACCCACTGAGGATTTAAAAGATTAAAAGATAGATTAGCCTCTTCTTCCTTCTCCTCTCCTAAATTACCCTCTTCTTCCCTCTCCTCTCCCTTTTCCTTACCTCCCTCTCTCTTCCCATTCCTTCCCTTGCTCTCTTTTCTCTTCTCTGCTTCTTTCACTTGCTCTTCTTGTGCTGGGACCCCTGTGTTCTTCTGGTTTGAACATTGGAGTGTATGGTTCTTTAGTCTTTGGACTCTGGGGCTCATAACCACTGGGAACTGGGTCTCAAGAATACTGCATATTTTCTTGGCCTCCTAAAAGAGCTCAGATAATTACCATAATAAATGTATGCATAGATAGAAATATAGGTGGTATATAGTCTGTTGGTTCTGCTTCTCTGGAAAACCCCAATACATTGGGTCAATCATACTTTTTACCTTGTCATATAAAGCCACAGTAATTTGGCAAGGCCAATGCCATTCTTGAGATTTGTTTGTGGTCTAAACATGTATGCAACAGTAAAGTTGTACTTCATGTCAAAGTGTAACTGATAATAGTTTCTGTGGTAAATGCTGTAGTTCCAAGTGTTCTTACACTTTTTCCCTTAACAAAAATAGCAGAAACATCTGTGTCTCCTCCCTCAATCAGCACAACACTTTATGAGTCCCAGATTTACAAACAGTATCCGTTACATGCAGCAAACCTCATTTTTGGTCTTATTAATTACTTTCCAACTTCTCCCTCAGGCACTTTGGGTAAAAAGCTGTGATCAGCAGTAATGGTTGAAGTTAGTTATTTGATAAGTAAGTCCTTTGCAAAGAGTTAAATTAATTATTTAAAGACTCCATGCCATGGAAAGGCATTCCTGGTCATCAGTAAAACATGTATCCATTTGTCGATGACTCTTCCTCTGTCTTTTCTTACTTCTCTATAAATATTTTAGACATCTAAGTTCTATACACTGCAAAGCATATTTTGGTTTTTCTAACCCTTTGTATGACAAATTCACTTCAGGTCTGAGCAGCTGATATCAAAGACTCATAGGATCTTGCACACATTTCTCTGACATTATGTAAAATGAGAAGAGCATAGAACACGTTTTCATGGGATCTCAGATTGTTTTCTCCTCTATCTCGGTTTCTGGGCATGGTGATGATTAATGGTTCATTAAAATGCATGTGATCTGAAGTTCACAGGGGAAAAGGTAAATTGGGAAACCATTTCTTCAAAGGTTGTGGGCAAATGATGTGTGAAATTGTTGACAAATTGCCTTCATTAAGGTTTTGAAGTGGGCATTTTTTTTTCATGGACTTGGCTTCATTTCAAATATAGCTGTGCAGTGTTTTAAGACACTCATTGTTGAGTGGAAATCTGCCTTGATGTTTGACCTTGAAACTGAAAACCTTCTTGGGGGAAATGTTACAAGGTTTACAGTAGTGTTCTCCTTAATGGTATTTGCATGAACAACACTCATTTCTGGGCAAATCTGTATTAAAACGCAGCTCTGATATCTTTCAGGTGCACAAAGGGTGATTCAAAGGTTAAAATCAGAAGAGCAAATTTCTCTTCTCTCCAAAACTAAGTTTCATGTTGACCTTTAAACTGTAGTAAATTGCAATACCCATGTCTCTTTGGGGCAGAGTATGGAGTAAAGTGTATGTGACTGTGGACGTTTAGTCCAACTATTAGGAGCTCAAACTAACTCTGTGACTTAGTAGAATTATCTCATCTAACTTGCTTAATTTCTCTGTGTTTCACTCTCCTCATCTGTAATAGGAAATAACAATATTTAGGTATCACGATTATGCAAAGAATTAAATTTTATCCCACCCATAGATGTCTAAAAGGCCATCCTGCAAATCTTTCCTCATATTTCTCAGATAAATCTGAAGTATTTTTTTAAAAAAAAAACCAAACAATCATTGCCACATTGTAGGTATGAAATAAATGGAATGCATCCTTTTGCTCCAGAAAAGGAAACCAAAAGCCACAGGGAAGTCAAGTAGCATGGCCAGTGACACATCTTGCCCACATCTAAGTGTGTTTATCTGTCAGTACATACAACCTTTAGAAGGGCTCCGGTAAGCACATTTACCCAACAGAACACATGTTTCTCAGTAGTTCACAATCTGAAAAACTTAACACTATGACTAAAATCTTTAACAAAAAACATGGTATCATTTCCTGTAATTGGCTGCATATTCCAGTCATCACGTTTGCAGTTGAACACACTGTAATCTGAGATGTGAGAATAAATATTGACTGAATTAGTAAGTGAAATGTCTGTTCCTTTGTAGTCCATGGTAATAAAATGCTACTTGGTAGTCACTATCCATTTTGTTATCTGCATGCAGTTTGGCAATTCATTTCTTTTGTGTTGTTCGGAATTATCAAGGACGTTGTCTTGGGGGCTTATGCTGAAGTCAGAGTTGCAGCTCTATTGTTTGACTCCTAGTATGATCTTCTTTACCACACTTGCTGTATTTAAGTAGGAGAGGTGGCAATGGACAGAAAGATAATATAAGAAACTTCAGTGAAGTCACTCTTTAACCCAAGTGGCACATGGTTCTAATGCTCCCATCAAACATTTTCCAAATTCAGTGATTTGGCCTTTGGAGTGGACTACAGCTATCAAATCTACATGCTTCCTTTGCTTCTGGATCAAGAAAGTGTTTGTGTGTGTGTGTGTGTGTGTGTGTGTGTGTGTGTGTGTGTGTCTGTCTGTCTGTCTGTCTATATGTATCCAGTAAGAAAAAGAAATTCATTCTAGTTTGACTCTATTACCTTAAATGCAATAGTTATAGCCACAGTGTATAAGCTCTTAGTTAAGATGAAAGAGAGATTAAATTTATATACATACATTTAGGGGAATATAGCACAGTATTTATAAAGTTTGGGATACAGTACGAGACAGTGAATAGATCCCATAAATGGAGGGGAATATCAATTACTTTTCTGTTGTTTTGATGAAAAACCATGACCAAAAGCAATTTATAGAAGGAATAGTTTATTTTAGCTTACAGTTCCAAAGGGTTGAGTCCATATGGTGAGAAGGCATGGCATCAAGCAGCTGGAGCAGGAAGATGGCTGACTGCATTTCATTCATGCACAAGAAGCACAGGGAGCAAGTAGGAAGTGGGTTAATGCTATGAATACTCAAAGTATGCCAGTGACTTACTTCCTCCACCAAGCCTGTGCCTCCAAATAGTGCCTTCTCAAACAAAACCAGGAACTAGAGACCAACAACAGGTGTAAAACTACACAAATGTATAGGCATACATGTCAACTCTTGGCTACTGTCCAAGTAAATTCTTTTAAAAATACTTTTTTAATAATTCTTTGAAAATTTTTTAAATTTTTTTTATTTTATAATTTAATTTAATTTTACATATCAGCCACAGAGTCCCCTGTCCTCCCCCCTCCAGCCCCCTCTTCCCTCCAGCCCACCCCCCATTCCCATCTCCTCCAGGGCAAAGACTCCCCTGGGGATTCAGTTCAACCTGGTAGATTCAGTCCAGGCAGGTCCAGTCCCCTCCTCCCAGGCTGAGCCAAGTGTCCCTGCGTAAGCCCCAGGTTCCAAACAGCCAGCTCATGCACTAAGGACAGGTCCTGGTCCCACTGCCTGGGTGCCTCCCAAACAGTTCAAACTAATCAACTGTCTCACTTATCCAGAGGGCCTGATCCAGTTGGGGGCCCCTGAGCCATTGGTTCATAGTTCATGTGTTTCCATTAGTTTGGCTATTTGTCCCTGTGATTTTTCCAATCTTGGTCTCAACAATTCTTGCTCATACAAACCCTCCTCTTTCTCGCCAATTGGACTCCTGGAGCTCCACCTGGGGCCTGGCCATGGATCTCTGCATCTGGTTCCCTCAGTCATTGGATGAGATTTCTAGCATGACAATTAGGGTGTTTGGCCATCCTATCACCAGAGTAGGTCAATTCGGGCTTTCTCTCGGCCATTGCCAGTAGTCTATTGTGGAGGTATCTTTGTGGATTTCTGGGAAGAATGGATAAATAAAATGTGGTACATATACACAATGGAGTACTACTCAGCAGAGAAAAACAATGACATCATGAGGTTTGCAGGCAAATGGATGGATCTAGAAAAAATCATCCTGAGTGAGGTAACCCAGACTCAGAAAGAAACATGGTATGTATTCACTCATAGGAGGATACTAGATGTAAAACCAAGATGACTAGACTGCTACTCACAACTCCAGGGAGGCTACCTAGAAAACAGGACCCTAAGAAAGACACAGGGATCGCCCAATGACAGAGAAATGCATGAGATCCACATGGACAACCTGGACGTGAGTGGGGGTAATGAAGGGCAAGGGTTGAGGGAAAGAGAGCTTAGGGGAGCGGGAGATCCCAGCTGGATCAAGAACAGAGAGGGAGAACAAGGAAAAAGAGACCATGATAAATGAAGACCCCATGGGAATAGGAAGAAGCAAAGTGCTAGAGAGGTCCCCAAAAATTCTTTGAAAATTTTATACTTGCACAAAATGTATTCTCTATTCCCTTCACATTCCTCCTTCAGTTTTTTCCAGGTCTACCCCATAACACCTATCCCAAGCTAATGTGCCCTTTTTGTATAGACAACTGAGTCAAATTTGTGCTGCTTATATATCCAGAAGCTTGGGATCATCCACTGTAGCAGAGTCGATATATCAAGGGCTACACCCTTAGAGAAAACCAACTCTTCCTCTCCCAACATTTCTCAATTGTCAATAGTTCCTTAGCTAATAGTAGGAGTTTGTGAGTGCCTCATCATCCGTGCTGGAATGTTGTCTCATTAGATCATAAGCAGGACTTCTACAGGCAAACATAGCTACTGTTGAGTTCACAAATTTAGGGTCCTGTTGTGTCCAGAAGACACTGTTTCCAATCAGTCCTCTCCAACAGCTGGCTCTTATAATCTACCTTCCTTCTCTTCTGTCATGATCACTGAGTATTGGAGAACAGCTGTGTGATACAATGTTCCAACTGTGGCTAAGCACTCCATTGAGACGTATTCTCTACACTTTGGTCAGTTGTGAGGTTCTGTATTAATCACCATCCATGACACAGAGAAACTTCTTTGATGAAGTCTGAGAGTAGCATCAATTTATGGATATAAATTGGTATGGTTTTAGAGGATAGTTTGATACTAAGTAAGTTTAGAAAAATAATAATAGAAGGTTCATCTCTGATGCTTATGAGTCTCCCAGCCATGGCTAGATTTATACTATCAAAGATCATAATTCTTCTGTGAAGTGGGTTTTAAATCCAATGAGAAAGGAATTTATTGCTCCCATAATATTCATGTTACTGTCTCATCCACAGGCATATCTTGCTACTCCAGTTATTATTGTAGCTCACAGGATTAACAGTTGGGTAAGACTGTTGACTTTTTACCCTCAGCAGCTTGCATAGTACCTTCTGGTACTATGAAAGCTAGCCAGCAAAAAGGAAGCTCCCTGGTCTGTACCAACATGATTTTTCTGTGACCTTTGACCAAAGTGTGTGGTGTCTTCATCAATTGGGTCTTACCATCAAGTTCTGGTGGGTACACAAAAGCAACAGCAACAGACTGTATCATTTGGTGGTTTGGAGGATCCCTTGGAATAATGACTGGAGGAAAGTATACCACATTTAGCAACTGTAATCTATGGCTTCTGGGAGAGGAAGAAGCATTATCCTCCATGTAGGGTAACTCATATATACCTATGTATATATGTATGTATTCATATATATATATATATATATATATAAACTTCATGCACATAGTTTACTTATATAGTAGTTATACAAATAACATATATATGGTTATAATAGTTTCTATTTATAGTATACATATTTAACTTACATAGATGTTTATAAGTATTAGGTTTCCATGTGGCCTTTTGAAATATACTTAGAATATCACTAGAATACTGGTTTGGAAGGACAATGTAACTGTAGGGTATCATGAGGGCCATCTAATCTCTTCTTTGGGATTCAAGTGTATTAAAAACCAACTGAGACATCCAACCTCATGGACTAAACAACTATTGGGTTCGTGTACCTTCCATTGGTAGACAGTCATTGTTGGAGTAGCTGGATCACAGCCTGTAAGCCATACTAAGAAATTCCCCCCACATATATAAATATGAATATAAATATACATATATATATATATACATATATAAATTCGTGCGTGTACACACACACACAGTTATGTTTCTCAATGCCCTAGGAATGGTTAGAAGGAGAAGCAAAACCCAGTTCTTGATCCATATTCTACTGGCGTCTTTGTTGTTGACCACTTCATACACATGATCCTCAACCTTGCTGTTAGCTTACCTTACTTTGGAAATGTCACACTATATCACTGGACTTCAGTTGTCTTTCCACAATCCGACAGTAAAAATCATTCTGCTTAGCATAAACACATATACATTCTGTGATCATGCCTGCCCTCCTAATTTTGTCTTTTTTTCCCCCATAAATCCCTGTCAGGATGGGGAATTCAGAAATCTTTTAAGTTGGTACTTGATATCAATATTTACCATGTTTCTCTGACATCAAATAAATTTAAGCTCCAAGATTACTGGGAAAAGCAAAGTATCTACCCTGTAAGGGGTGTCACAAGGCAATAAATGGGGAGCATCTTGTGGGTAACCTCTATATCTTCAACTGAGGTTTAAATGTTAAATATAATCACAGTCTCACTGTCTCCAGGATATTCAGCTGCCTTTATCTTGAGATATGTTGTATCTCTACACATAGTTCATATAGTTTAGAGTGTGGAAAATTACCATTCTTGGCCTATATATTTTCTGATTTTATAGAACTGCAACATTATATATATACATATATATATATATGTGTATATATATATATATATTCATTAATTGGCTACAGAAATATTGCCAAATGAGTAAAGAATGAAAAAGATAAATGATTTTCAATCACCGGGCCAAGGCTGTTATGTAAAGGAGAGTAACCAGATATTCTGAGAAGGCTCCTTGAAATATGTGTCAAAAAGGACATACTGATGGGTAGTGTAATCATTTCCTCCTCTGTGAAACCTTTGACACTGGAACAAATAAAGCAATTCCACGTAATTTCCACTGACAGAATATGAATTACTGTAGACAAGACCAAGAGATGACCCTTTTCTTCTGGCCATATATTTTCACATCATCTTTCAAATTATATATGTGGCTGGGTGGTGGTGGCACATGCCTTTAATCCCAGCACTCAGGAGACAGAGGCAGGCAGATCTCTGTGAGTTTGAGGCCAGCCTGGGCTACAGAGTGAGTTCCAGGAAAGGTGCCAAAGCTACACAGAGAAACCCTGTCTCGAAAAAAACAAAACAAAACAAAACAAAACAAAAAACTATATGTGTGGAAGTTGGAAGTGCCCATTTATTTAATAAAATAAATCAGTGTAAATCCAGGACATCATTCTTCATCATCTGAATTAATTTTAAAACTATTCATTATTGTATAGAATGTACTTCCTAAAATACATGGTTTTCCTGATTTCTAGACTTAGCTGAGAGGTGACAAGGCAGTGTGATTGACACCTGAATAATGATGAATAATCTTACCAAGCTCACTAAATCTGCAATCAACTAAAATAAAGCCACTGGGCATCATACATATACATACACACATATACATATACACACACATATGTACATATATATGATACCCAGTAGCTATATATATATATATATATATATATATTCATTCTTCCATTTTCTCCTCTAGAGAACTCTGCTTAATACACCCACCTTGAGTGAACTGTCTTCCATACTATTACTTTGCTACTTTTGAAATTAATTCAAATAATGAAAAGTGACTGTGGTGGTATTGTATTGCCCAAAATATTGTGTATGCTAATAAACTTATCTGGGGTCAGAGAACAGGACAGCCACAATATTAAACAGGTTAGGCAGTGGTAGCACCACGCCTTTAATCCTAGCATTCCAGAGGCAGAAATCCATGTGTTCAAGGATACACCCAAGCATAGTGACCAACGCCTTTAATCCCAGAAAGCAAGCCTTCAATCCCAGGGAGTGGTGGTAGAAAGCAGAAAGGTATATAAGGTGTGAGGACCAGAAACTAGAGGCATTTGCCCAGGAGAGGCATTTGCCCAGGAGAGGCATTTGCCCTGGAGAGGCATTTGGCCTGGAGAAGCATTTGGCCTGGTTAAGCATTCAGGCTTCTAGCAGCAGTTCAGCTGAGAGTCATTCGGATATGAGGACATAGAGGCTTCCAGTCTGAGGAAGCAAGACCAGCTGAGGATCCGGCAAGGTGAGATAGCTGTGGCTTGTTCTGGCTCTCTGATCTTCCAGTGTTCACCCCAATACCTGGCTCAGGTTTGATTTTATTAATAAGAACTTTTAAGATTTCTGCTACAAGTGACATCCGAAACCTGAGCTGAGTTTTTTGGACTGAAATGCTTGTTTATTCCATAAGCATCACTTAAGTCATGATGTACCACATGCTTGGGGAAATGCATCCCTGCCTTTGGAGTCTTTCAAGTCCACACCTCTAAGAAACTTGTCCACAGTCTGTCAGATAAGAACAGACTTTTATATCATTGCCATTAAAGGTATTTCCCTGGTTTACACATGGGGTTGATTATTTTTCTGGAGACTTTAAAACATCTGCTAATGTCTAAAAACTCCCATTGATTTTTGGATTGCCTGTTTGGTTATGTAACACTTAGACTAAAGATACCAGGCTGCTTTCCAGTTTACTCCCAGATATAATTTAAGGGCTGATGCTAATCTGTAAAAGCACATGGGATTTGGAGCATTGGCAGCCCTAAAGGCAGCTCTCCTCACAACACACTGTCTTGATGGCTGATGTAAGCCAATGAGCTCTGAATTTTACCTCCTGCAAACTGGCAATTCCTAACTGATTAACATCAAGTCTGGAGTTGGCTTCTACCCTTGGCATGATGAAGCCAATGTCTGCTCTCCTTAAGGTCATGATCTTGAGCATCCTGACATCATTAAATGCAGTGCTGTGGGGATGTTTTCTGTATGTGACAGTCAAGGTTCCTTGCTACAAAAGTCTGCATTCAATGTTATGAGGAAACTGATTTTTTTAAAGGATAATCAAATTGGCAATAGAAACTGAAGACCTTAGTTGAAGAAAAAGAGTAATGAATGTTTCAGAATTTCTTTCATTATAAAAGACTGATAAATCTCTTTAAAACATAGAGATGTAATTAATATATTAGACCAGGTTAGCCGCCTTTTAGTGCTCCAAAGTATGGAGCTTTTAGTATGACAAAAGCAGCGTTTGATGAATTCTTCTTTGAGTTTAATAGTTTACACAATAGAACAAATTTCTGGAAAATGTGAAATGATTTTGAAGAGGAATCAAAGTAATCAAAACACTTTTCTGCTTAAGGTTCATTTCAATTATTCAAAATATCCAAAGTTAGTTTCAATCCTGAGCTGCTTTAATACAAATCAAGTGTTTTAAAATATTTATGATATAGAAAATGATTCCATCTGGGCAGGAAATTTATTACTGGAACATCATACCAATTTGAATTGAAGCCACTGTGAGATTAATTTCTTCTCTACTGTTAGAATGTAATATGTTCTGATGGCTGCTTTCTGTAGCTGAAGTGTCCTCATTTGCATGCAATATCCTCTACTCAATGAAATCACATCTATCAAGAGGAAATTTGAATGGCTTAAGCAACAAACAAAGATTGATTATCAATGTAAATACCAGCCAGGGATTTACTATAAGTAACAAAATATTGGCAAGCCCTGTTTTGGAATCAACACTACTTGTTTAGAGCTTTCCAGGAGAGAATGGTAAATTTCAGAAGACCTCAATGATGTTAAAAAGCAAATAACAACACAAAAGGGAAAGATAACCTGGCTTAAATGGCTTTCAGGTTCCTAGCTGATTAACACATTCAGCACTTGCTTGTGAATTGGGTTCTCCTCAGCCATGGCCCAAAGCTGACAAAAGGCCATGTTATCACAGTACCTTGATCTAAAGGATTCATAGCAATGTAGACATTTATGTAACACAAGTGGAGGCTGCATTGTCACACTTATCTGTAATCTAGGCATTGATAATAAAAGAAAAGGGCTTCAGTGTTGAGAGCTAATTTTGTCATGTTCTCTTTTTTTTTCATAATGACTATCTAACAGGGAGGCCATAGACATAAACAGAAAACTGTAGAAATCAGTGTAGATTAGGGCTATCTTCTGAAGATAATAAAGGAATTTAAACTCTGTTTAAATGAAAACTTATTCAGAAAATAAATAATTTGTAAACAAAATGATGCTAAATCAAACTCCCACTTTAGGTCTAAAAGTCATTTTGGTTTTTTTTCTCTTAATTTTTAAAATATGTATTTATCTTTATATTATGTGTATGAGTGCATGCCTGCATGCATGCATAGATACCTCATGTATGCTATACCTCCAGACACCAGAAGAGGGCCTTGAATGCCCTAGAACTTGAGTTACAGAGCCTTGTAAGCCATCCTATGGGTGCTAGGCACCAAACTTGGGTCCATTGCAAAAGCAGTAAGTGCTCTTAACTGCAGAGCCATCTCTTCATTCTCTATTTTACTCCTTTAAGAACTGTTTTAACATTAGCTGGATGCCACTTTAGCTTGCCTTCTATTGTTAGTAACTAGCTATTACAAAAGGTATTAACAGCAGCATTGAAAGATGCTGGTCAAGAACTCTGAGGTCTAGGTGTTGCTGTCTCTCTGCTAATAACGATCTTCTATGAGCCAAATAGAAAATTCCAGAAGGGGAGAAATCTTTGAAGATTGGAAGTAACTGAAGGGGATTCTTTTTTCTGTGTGTTCTACATCACAAATGATTTCAAGTCATTGAGTTACAAATGTCAGTAGTGAAAGTTCTTGCTCTACAATAGGGAGAGAAGTAATTTTATATGTGAGCAGAGAAAGTACTTTGAGGGCAAGTTAGAGTAGGATTTAGACAAAGAAGGAGACTATTATGAAAAGATTTTGTTGCTTAAAATCTGTAATGTTCTACATTCACATAGAACTGCTCTGTTCTAAGGCATATCTGCTATGCAAACATCATGCCTTCTTAGTTTCAATCCTCAAGAGAAAAAAGTCAAAGTTATTTGGAAATATTCCTGCACCTGGGAATGTATAGAAAATCAAGTGTTTCAAGGTCTTTGATGAAAGACTGCAGAAGAAAAATTAGTATCTAATGCTGATGAACAGACACTTCCCATCTTCTTCTTTTTTAGCTTTAACATCTACTATTAAATGAATCATAAATTGTCTCAAGTCATGTTCAGTTCCTTCAAGCAACAGCACTGAGACTATTTCAGAAGTTCTTGCTATGGCATGAATGAGGTGTGTATGAAAGAGATTTACATGGTGGTCCCTAGAGTGCAGCCTCTGAGAAGTGGGGCCTGAATATAAGATCCTTGGGCCACATGGACCCTGACACTCAAAAAAAAAAATGTAATACAGCTATCATAAGAACCTTGAGTTCTTTTGACAGTGGGTTATTTTTGAGTGAGCCTGACTTCTGGCTCTGACTTCTTGTTTCAACATGTGATCTCTTCTTTCCATAGGTTATTATCATTGTGATACCATCTCCACCAGAGACCAAATCACAGATATACTGTATCTTGGAAATTCAGTCTATAAAGCTATAAGCTAATATACCTTCCTTTTATAAATCTAGCCTGCCTCTGGTATTTTGTTATGGTAATGAAAAATGAATTAATATCGGCAGCTGTTATGTCTGTTTGGGCACCAGAACCATAGATAAAACAATTGTTTGAAGTTCACCTGCATCGGCTATGTGTTCTTTGAGTGTTTCTTTAATTTCAGATTTCATATGGACAAAGAAAAGTAGGAGATTGGTAGGAAACTTGGAGTATAATTCAAAACACATAATTTACTGACAAGTCAGTGTTAACAAAATGGTAAAATATGCTTTTTGTATACTCATCTAACTAAAAATGTCATACTGTGTTACTGGAATGACAAGAGCTTGGGCTATACTCTGGCAGAGTCGTCATCCTTTGTTTGTAATCAGTATTATAAGCAGTTTTATGTCTTTAAACAGGTATTTGCTCCTCTCACTGATTTTTGTTTTTGTAAGGCATACCTTGCTCCTTCTCTGGATGTATGGACCTGTTTGGAAGCTTTTAATGGCTGCATCACATCTCTCACATGAAAGAACTACCCAGTGAGTTCTGTAGTCACTTTTGACTCTACTTCCTTTGACAAATACCTACAGATTTTCTTGTACATGCTAATCACGGTTCTTTGTTCTGACCCTCAGTGAAATCAGAATTTACTAGCAAGTAGAAAAATTGAGTGTTTAAGAAATGGGGAGCACAGAATTTTTAGTTAGAAGAGAATAGAAAAATGGTAGAATTGTAGATTTAGTAATCTCTTTCCACCTCTTTTTTTTTTTTTTGTACTTTAAGGGAGAAAATATGGGCAGCTGTTATTATTAAACAGAGAGACACCTTTAAATTTATGAGCTACTATTTGGGAAATTATAATTCCCATTCATGTTGTACTTTGAGTTCATAGAATGAAAATGCAGACTAATGCCTATTCTAGCTTTGCTCTGTCTCCTGAGAACTATAAACTCCAGTTTTTAAACATTATAGAAGGAACGTTCGCCTTTGTTAGAAATTTTAACATTTTAGGGGTGATTTTCTTTATCTTTAGACAAGGTCTCACTATGCAGCCTAGGCTAGTCTCAAAGCGTGATCCTCTTGCCTTAGCCTTCTAAGTGCTATATGACAGATACATGCCACCAACCATACCTGGTTTAATTTTAAGCACTTCTATAGTACCTAGTATCAGAGCCCCAATTCTCAATTTAGAGTATCATTTTTAAGTGAAACACATTTAAATATAAAAATAATTTGCAAGCCAAAGTAGTTTTCTGTGGGGTACTGCTAACTCTTTACAATACTTATTAATATTAAATTTCCTGTTCAGAAGAAAAGTTAAATTAAAAAATGCAATTAAACTAACATTTCCCCTCAAAGTTTGGGTATTAAACATGTTCCACTTCAAAATACATTATCTGTAATAGTGATTTTCAACACTGTTTATTACTAAGTGTCCTTGGACATGTTCCTAACTTCTGTGGGCATCAGCCTTAATATTTTCGGAAAGAAAATGATTGCAAAGATAAACTATCAAATGACTTAGAAATCTTAAAAGTTTATGTTTCTAAGTTTATTCTGAAAATGGTGTCCTAAGAATGAGTTGTTAGTAAAGTAGATTTATTAGCTGGCCGAAGTTCTTCAAATGATATATGAGGTATGAAGAGGGTAGGCATTGAGGCGGTGGGAGAAAACTACTGTAGGTCTTCTCTGACCAAAAAGTCAGATGTTCTAGCTGCTTAGCCCAAATGAGAGGAAACAATCCAGGGATCCAAGGACAACTAAAGGCTGGTTTCAAAAGACGTTAAGAGTTGTCATCCATTAAATGTTTTGCAGAGAAATTGGCAGTGCTTCTGGAAGAAAGTAATGTTTCTGCTAGCCTACAAATGGGAACACGGGGATGTCAGCTCTCCTGACATGGTCTCTAATGGATTAACTATATGAAAATTATTCTCAGGGCTGATGAGGTAGCTCAGTAGTGAAAGGCATCTGCTGCCAAGCCTGATGACCTGAGTTCAATAATAGGACCCATGTGGTGGGGGAAAAGAACCAACTCTACATGTTCTCCTCTGACATCCACACGCATGCTACAGCGCACATGTGCATATATATACACACAAGTACACACATAAATATAATTTAAAAACAAACTAGTTTTTCTATCTACCTCCACTATCCCCAGTAGTGGGAGTTGGAATCAGCTCCAAGGTTGTCTATAACTTGATGGTAAATGAAAAGTTCTTGGCAGATGTGCTGGTCAACTTACATGAATTTCCAGTAAGTGATGGCTGTGGCCTCATAGAGGACATTTGAAGTCAACTTTTAGTTTGCTGTTGATGGTAGCAAATGAACATCAATGATATTGTTGGGGGTGACGAAGATGATTCTTGGGGAATGACTGCTTGAATTAAGGGGCTAGGAAATGCTTTAGAGTAATATCTTTGTAACCCAATGCTTGAAAGCATCTTGTCACAGATTCCCTTTGCTTCAGCTTTGTGCTAGATCTCAAAGTATTGTGACTCACTTCGGGAAACACTTGCCTGGGATTTCTTGACATAAAAGCCAGGTAAGTTTTAACTAACATCACTTGGAGATTATTATCATACTAAGCTTGTGAGTTCAGAAAGGAAACGATTTAGGAGCTAAAAATCTAGAGAGCACTTAGGGTGACATCAGGCTATTGAGGGAAAGCCCAGGAAATTCAATAGTCAAATTTCTCTTTGATAATAAAATTTATTTTTAAAAGCTCAAGATGAATATTTCTTAGTCATTTATTTCTTTTTCTGAGAGCTCTCTGTTCAGTTCCATAACCTACTTTTAAATTGATGTTCTGTTTAAAAATGATTAATTTTAAGTGTGTGTGTACTAGAGCATATGTATGAGTATTGTGTGTGTACAGGAACCCATAGAGGTCAGAAGAGGCATTGGATCCCCTTGAACTGGAGTTACAGATGGCTGTGGAGCCATCATGTGGGTGCTGGAAATTGAATCTGGGTTCTCTATGTGAGTAGTAAGCTTGCTTAACTACTGAACTATCACTCCATTTCCTGGTATTTAGTTTCTAAGTTCTTCATACATTCTAGATACTTCCGTCAGATGTTTTCTAAAAAGTTTTTTTCCTGTTCTACCCCTTCAGTCCATTCATATTTCTTTTGAGCTATGAATTTTCTTTTAATTTCATGAAGTCCCACTTGTCCTTAGCCATCAGGAAAATGCAAATTAAACCTATACCACATCTTATACCACATTCATGCATTTTTTGATGGGAGTGTAAATTGGTACACTCAATCACTATGGAAACCACTTTAGTGTTTCCTGGATAAACGAGATATAGATCTAGCACATATCCCAGCTATACCACTCTGGGCACTTATATAAAAGACTATCTCTTGTCACAGAGACACATGTTCATATATATTCATAGCTATACTATTCATATTAGATTGGATATGTAAATGAGTTAGATGTCTATCAACCAATGAATGAATAATGCAAATATGTTACCTACACACAATGCAATTGTATTCACCTGTAAGGAAAAAAACTGAAATTATGAAATTTGCAGGTAAATTCATGGAACTGAAAAAAAGTTTTCTACTGACTGTGGTAACGCAGATCCAGAAAGACAAACATTGCATGGTCCTCCTCATGTGTGGATCTTAGCCTTAGACCTTTGGAGTCTTGGGTTTAACTTGTTGTACTTGTAGAAGCCAGAAAACTGAAAAGGGGTCATTGGTTGGCAGGGGATATATGGTCTTAGAGAAGGAAGTTAAGAGAACACACGTGAGATGAAAGGGAAAGTGGGATAGAGAGGAGGGAGGTTTAGGTGGGGAGAGGGATGCGGGAGTACAGAGGCTAAGGATGGGGACAGGCTTAACTAACATTAAGGACATTTCAAAAGCCAAAATTGCGGTGGGATGTTCTGTGTGGCAAATGTGTTGCTCTGATTGGTCAATAAATAAAACACTGATTGGCCAGTGGCTAGGCAGGAAGTATAGGCGGGACTAACAGAGAGGAGAGAAGAACAGGAAGGTGGAAGGAGACACAGCCAGCCGCCACCAGGACAAGCAGCATGTGAAGATGCCGGTAAGCCACGAGCCACGTGGCAAGGTATAGATTTATGGAAATGGATTAATTTAAGCTATAAGGACAGTTAGCAAGAAGCCTGCCACGGCCATACAGTTTGTAAGCAATATAAGTCTCTGTGTTTACTTGGTTGGGTCTGAGCGGCTGTGGGACTGGCAGGTGAGAGAGATTTGTCCTGACTGTGGGCCAGGCAGGAAAACTCTAGCAACACAAAATTCCATTAAAAAAAATGGAAGTCTACTATTTTATAAGCTTATAAAAGAGTTGAATTGGGGTTACCCTACATAGGATGATCTCCTTTCAGAAGTGATAAGTGGCCAAATATAAGCCCCAGTGATTGACATTGGACAAGGGTGTCCCCAAAATAAAGTCTACTGTCATTGAGTTTAGCTTCCCACCAGAACTTGATGAAAGAACTTATTGCGAAGATGTCACATGCATGTGGAGAAATCAAGTTAGTACTAATTGGGAAGCTTGCTCCCTAACTATGGCTAACTTTCATAGTACCAGAAGGTGCTATCCAGGCTACTGAGGAGACAATGTCATCATAGTCATATCCAGCTCTGAATCCTGTGAACTACAATAATGACCAGTATGACAAGGTACAACAGAGGGGTCCAATAGGGGTACAAATGTCATGGGGGTAACATACTGCTTTTTGACTAAAATTAAGGTCTACTCCACAGGAGGAAACACATGCCTGGTACTGTAAATCTAGCCAAGAAGCCATGGCTAGGGAGCTCATAGGTCCCAGGGTGCAGATAGCGGCCCAGTGAATATCTGACTTCCGTGCCTAAGTCCATACCCTGTCTTCTTAGACTAGACTGCAGTTGTTTGCCTCCCTCTAGGGTGGTGGTGGGCCTTTCCTAACACCAGGGCTCACTCTGTTTTCACTTTTCCATGTTCCTCTGTCAGTATTCTGATGCCAAGATCCCTTATTGATCTCTAATAATGACTTAAACTTACTGACAAGAGACGTTGTTCAACACACGTTCTCTGTGGCCTGTGGTCACAGTGACCCCCACTTACCTATCTGAAAATAAGGCCATGATGAGACCAGGTTTTCTCAGGAGGTCCTAATGCCATTTTGCACTTTGGCCAGCAGCCTTTTGATAGGAACGCAAACAAATCGTTCTTGGGAAGATAGAATTAATGTAGCATTTCTCCCTCTCCCGGCCCCCAAAGCTCCCATATCTTTATGCCTGCTGTCTGACAATCATATTTGTTTTCCTCTTCATTAGCCAGCAAAACTTCTTCACCTAGTCAGCTGATCTCCAGTGTTTACCAAAACTATTGTATAATGAACATAACCCACTGTGTGCCACAGAGAATGTCTAACCTTTGCTCTCGAGAATCTCAGTGTACAGCAAGTGTATATGTACACGACAGTGAAAATAATAAGTAGTAACATCGCTGGACACACAGAGGCCAGTGTGCACCAGAGAGTATATGCCTCCCTATGAAAGGGAGGAAGAGAAATTACCAAAGACAATAGTTCAGGTGTTATTGATGGGTAAGTCAAAATTTGGATGGATATGCATTTAAGGGGTAAAAGTAAAAAAAGTAAGGTAAGGAAAGGAGACAGTTATCCTTTGGACATGATCTATACTGCTTGTATTTTTTTTACTTTCATGTACTCATATGTGTGTGTGTGTGTGTGTGTGTGTGTGTGTGTGTGTGTGTGTGACAACATACATGTGGAAGTCAGAAAACAACTTGGGACTGTCATTTCTCTCCTCCCGCTATGCTTATGATGTTTCTGGGGACTGAACTCATGTTGTCAGACTTGGCAGCAAACACCTTTAGCCACTGAGCCATCTCACTGGCCCACTAGACCATATTAATGAAAGAAAACAAACGCAAAAGGCTGAGTCTTTCCTAATGTGACAACTCCGTCCTAAAATTCCTCTCTGGTGATCTGTCTTTATTGTGCATGTCATGAGCTCATGAAGAAGAAAACATGAGAACGTATAAGAAAATCCTTTTACAACATAGAAAACAGCATTTCATTAGGGAATAGGAGCAGTTGTTTCCCAAAGAATGTGCCAGCATAACATGTTTGTAACAAAACTGGTTAGTTCATCAGTGCGGCTCCACTGTCATAGTACAGTTTTGTTGAGTTGGAAAGCCCACAGCTGTAATGGAGCCAAATGACACTGAGACATTTATTGGAGCATTTGTTTTGTTTACAAAAAGCAAATGTTTAGTGTACGTTACATTAAAAAGTAGCAACAAACGTTGGTGGGATGGGTGGTTCCAAAACTGATGTGAAAATAAGAATGCTTGTGCAGCTTAAAAACTGGCTGCACTCACGTTTTGAGACTTGGGAGTCCTTGATGATATTAAGAGCTTGTCAATCAAATGTGCTTTGTATATGTGATCAGAAACAAGTGAAGAATTAACATAGGCAAACTGCCAGTGCTTATGAACTACTACAGAGAAGCCAAATAAATTCACAATTAAAGTGTGACTTTCAGTGTCTGGCTTTGTAAATTACCATTGATAGGCTAAGTGAATGATCTGATAATTGACCAAAGAAGCCTAAAGAAATACATGATTGAGTAGGACAATTAAGCTAAGTGCCTAGGAATACATTTTTGAGAGACTTGATTTTTGAGAGATTTGATTTTTGAGAGATTGAGACAGTAATTTCAGTTCTTTGGAACCCCCAAACACATTACTGAGAAGAGGTTTCTGGGAAAGATTTTACCCCTTTCACACTCATCGATGAGATGAGGATTCATGAGGTCTTCCACCCTGAAGCCTGCAAGTCTGTAGGAAGACTTACTGTGCAGGCCATTAAATAAAATCACCTTAAAATTAGGGGTTCAGATCTTCTAGTTAAGTCAGCAACGAAGTAAGAAGCAAACCAGTTGCCGGTGACAGTAGAATGACAGGAGTAAGTTGGGACAGTTAGACAGAATGGGGCTGGCCACCTCTGCAGCCTTGGAGGCTGAAAACAATCATGGAGACAGCTCTGCGGGTCATCAGGACACAAAGAAGGAGGAGGTGGATAAACTAGGAAGGGTCCAGCACTCAGAAGAGTTAGCAGCAATCAGCCAGGTATCAGGGTTCAGGGCAGACAGGCAATGTAGAGCCCAGGCATCCTGATAAGACTCTAGACTCAGGTGAGATCCTGAGATCAAGGCAGGCAAAGAGAACATATCAGAAAAAAGAAGAGAAAAGTGATGATGTGATGGCTGTGAGGACTTCAGCTGTTACTCTGAATGCAATAGGAAGACAGTGGAGACCTCAGGGCAGTGTAATCAATAACCCGACTTCCTAAAAAGGATCACCCTGGATATGTTGAAAAATAAATAGCAAAAGTTGTTAACAGAGGGACCTCATAACAAATCCTGGTGTAAGAAATGGTGAAAACCATGAATCATACAGATTGAATGTTTTTTGAAGGAAGAGCTTACACAGTATTCTTTCTTATTTGAAGGTTGAGGATAACACAAAGATTTTGGGCCTGAGCAAATATGAAGTTGAAGTCTCTGTTTACTAAGACTAGGCAGGATGAAATGAGTTTATTTTGAGACTTGCTAAGCTTGGAATATTTACATTTACCATCCAAGTGAACATGCCAGGGACAAAGTAAGAGATATTGATCTTTAATTTAAGGGAGAGATCTGATCTGGGGATTTTGTAGATGAATTTCAAGCCATGACACTCCATGTGAAGCCACTAGGAGAATGAATGTAGACAAAGAAGAAGAAAAGCCAAGGCTGAGCAGCCTTGGACTCATTACTACTAAGCTGAGAGGCAGAGAGATGAGAGGAATACACAAAGGAGATGAAGAATGTGCCCAGTGAGAGGAATTAGAAAGGAAAATGTGGGGCTCTGAACTCTAAAAAACACAGTCTCAGGAGGAAGGGGTGGATCCACTGAGCTGAATGGAGCTGGAAGAGTGGGGAAGGGGAAAGCTGAGGCCAGGCATCATAAACATGGAGGACACTGGAAAAAGGTACTTTGAAGCACTGTGTAGGGAATACCTGTCTGAGACAGGTCAAGAGAAAATATAAAGAGGAATAGACAATGGAAAAGCAGCCATAAATGTAACTGAACAAAAGAGCTCTAGAGTCATAACATAGAGGGAAAATTTGTGCAGTAATTTTAAAAAAAATCATCACACTATAAAGATGAAGGAGGGAAATTAATGTCTTGATTTCTTGTTCTCTAGAAGGTCTCAAAATGAGGATTTGAGTTCAAAGTAATTCATTGGTAGGTATATGAAATACCAAGGAATGGTAGAGTTGGAAATGGGGGAAATGCAGTTTTGACATCAACTACTATTCTGGATGCCTATGGCCAATTTGGGGATGTACACTCCTTACAATCATCCCATCCAACAGGATGGGAATAGGGATATTCAGACAAAGATTTCCATCTGTCTTTGGTTGAGGGCTTCTGGATATAGAATAGGGTCAATGTCCACGTTTTCCAGCCTGACAAAAGTGAGAAGAAAGTAGGTGGCTGTCTTGTTTTAGGGACAAAACCTTGGGCACAGGTACTAGCAGTTGAATATCAGCAAGAATACACTAACGCAGTAACTATGCAGGAAACAGACAGGCACTTTTGGCGTAGACTCTATTTCCAATGGAGAAAAAATAGGGGACAACAATCAGAATTGTTGGAATGGAAGTAAATTTTACCTTGTGTACAATGGCAAGGGATGACCTCAGACAGCATAAGAAGAAGAGGTGCAGACACACACGGCAGAGAAGTGGTATAAGCCCAGGAAGGTCTTTTATTTGCTTCTGTTGTCTCAGTAAAATAAACAAGTAAAGTTGTCAGCGAAGCTGGAGCATGGAGCCTTTGTAGACAGAGGAGAACAAAGGGGAATAAATGACTGGAGAAATGGAGCAGGTGACCGGGTGGCAATAAAGGCTACATCAGGTCAGTGAGTCCATTTCCCCAATCCCATTCAACTGGAGCCATTGAAAGATCGAGCTGGTGTTCTTGGTTTGACTGGTTAAGTACAGTGACATAAGAGTACAGCACAGGAGTTTGAAAGAATTTCAGTGGTGGGTGGGAACTAAGACTTTGGTGGAAGAAAGTAAGCATAAGAGGCTTGTTTGGGACAATGAGAAGCTGATTAAGATAAAATTATATGTCCTCAGAGGGTGGTCATTGTGAAGTGGGGAAAATCTAATAGTAATAATGATAGAAGTGAACCAGAAGGACAAGATGTTGTCCCTGAAAATGTGATCTTCAGGTTGTTTATAGTGGGTTTAAGAGACAGGTCTGGGGGATGTCGATGAGCATTAGCAGCTGAGGTGATGGAGATAAAATGAATGAGGTTAATAGATTTAAGGGCTAGAGAATTGAAAGTGTCATTGAAATGTGTTGAAATCAATGGTGTTATTTACAAGTCTGAGTTTGGAGAGTGTATATGCACAATGACCTAAGCATTTAAACCCTTCCATGGATGTGCAGGAAAAACCTCTAGTGTTTACAAATAACCACCCTCCAGAAAGGGAAGCAGAATTTTCATCCGATGATGTGGAGGCCCTATTGGTACAGAAAAAATACTTTAGAATATTTTCCAAAATGGCTACTTTTGGGAATCACAATAATATCTATTTCAGTGGAGTGGCTTAGATAATGACAGTAACAAAAATCATGAGAATTAGGAAAGTACAGATGATTAATGTAAACACATACTCAAGGATGTTTTAGTGAAAGGAAGACAAATAGAGCAAGAAGTATAAGAAAATATTTGGCTGAAGCATTTATAGGAGACTTGACACAGAATACATTTATTTTTGGAAATTAAAGCTGGACATTTGTACATCAATGACTTGTCGGGACACTGTCTTAGTAACAACTTGGTTACTTAGGTCTCAGTGTGTATAGACTTCCTGTATGGAAGTCTGAGAAGCAGGATTGGTGAGAAGTCGAATGTGATGTATCTCCAATATGGCCCCAAGCAAATCAAGCTGTAAGGTTGGAATAGATCTCCAGGGATGTCCCAAACTAGGACCAGAAGATCAGGCATTCATATTCTAAACTGGACGGAGGCCGCTCCACTGCTCTTTCTGTCCTCCTAGCTCATCCCAGGGAGGCAGTATCTAGTGATTACCCACCTTCAGTTTTCCTTCACCGTTGATCAGATATCTCTACTACCCACTGATCTCATGGACCTTGTAATCAATCTTCCTCCAACCTATTAAACAATGGAGATTTCACACAAATCAGATAATACTCTTCACCTTTATCCCAAGCCATGAATATACTGTTAGTTTCACTCGTAATATATGTCACATTCTGTTAGTACACCATCAACCAATAACAGGACTCAGCCTGCCAATGGATAGATAACTTTAATAGGGCCACTGTTAAGACTGAGTTCCATGGCAGACAACCAAGAGGGATATTTCTGTATAGCTAGTTGGGGGAGTGCTCTCAGCAACACTTGAAAGGGGATTATGAAAGTAGGATTGGGAAGAGGTTAGAGTCAATGAGATAGCTTTAACTCCAAGGGGACCTTTACAAATGAGAGATGCTGAACAACAGGGGATCTCAAGTGTCCGGGGTAAAGGAGGTGACTCCATAGTGAACATTCAGAAAGGTTTGGAGACACAACTAGAGAGTGGTACAGTTAGTATCTAGAAATGCTCCAGAACATTCTCAGTGTATACAAAAAAAAAAAAAAAAAAAAAAAGCCTCTCTCAACAAAGAATTATCTACCCCTGAATGCCAGTGGTATTCAGGCAGAGAAACTCTGGTTTGGAGATGTCTCTAATCAAGGTAAAGATCAGAGCCTCTGCAAACCTTCTTTAGATTCAGGTTTCCTTCGGGGGTGACAAAATGATGGACCAAGTGGCTCTTTGCCTTTACTAAAATTTCCAGGGAAGGTGTTTTGTGAAAGTGGCAGCAACCTGTGCTTCTGTCAAATGGGGGTCGAGTATCATAGCAATGTTGAAAGGGCCAACCATGATTCTAATGCAGCAGTTTTTGTTTATCTACATCCACCAGTTGCTGAGAGAGTCAGCAGGACACTACTGAAGCTGAAGATTGCTAAGCAGCCAAGGCCGGTCACAATGAACCATCATTGCCATGTTTTGCTCTCCCCCTGGCTGGGGAGTTGGCTAGGGTTTCCATAGGAGTTTGCAAAGGTACTCTCTAACAGCTGAGCCGTGGAAGACAACTCCCACCGTGACTCTTTTCATCAGACCTTCTTGCCAGGCCAGCAAGAACAGCCTGTCTGTTTGGGTGGGACAGTGGCAGAACCAGGCATCGATGATTAATATGCCCTCCCATCCCTGTGTCTTTGGAGCTTGAGCATCACAGTAGTTGCCTGTTTGGGGAGTTAATTATGGAGTGTCAACAGCCTTCTCTTCCCTGACATTATCAACTATCTGATTTGAGAGTGTAGCTGCATCTCTTGATGGAGCACCTCTTCCTGCTTCTGCTCTAAGCCATTTCCTTCTTCCTTTTCTCAACTCAGTGATTTTGTTGTTATCATACATCCTTTCTGTTGGTTTATCCCTACCAACATATAAGTATCGCCTAGTAGAGTCCATAAAAACAAACATCCCTGCCCCCTCCCCAATTCGTCTGTTTCATGCTACTCTGCCTAAGTGGCTTATTAGAGCTTCCCAGACAGCTGACAATGATCACCTGCTGCCAAATCCTGCCAAATAGTCAGCAGCATTTGACACACTGAACCACTTCCTCCTTCTGGAAGTATTTTTATCTTAGCCTTCCTCATACCCTTATCTCCTGTGTTTTCACTCGACTTTATTATTTACTCCTCTGTCTCCTTTGCCAGTTATTCCTCCTCTGTGGGATGAAATGCCGACATATGTTCAATTCTAGCCCCAACTTCCCACGGTATTTATACGTTCTTCCTAATTTCCACCATCTAGGTCCATGTGATTAAAACTTCTTGTAGGCTAAAGACTCCTAAATCAATATGCCCAGGGATGCTTTATTCCCTGATACCAGAGTCATTAACACAAATGATAGCTATGTGTCCAATTGCTTCCTCAAGTTTAATGTGTGCAATATAGATTTCTGAACGCCAGTATTCCCTTTCAGACAGCTATTCCCAAATGTCTCTCCTTCACCGTTCTAATCACCCTATCTACCCTTGACCAGCCAAAACCCTGGCCACTATTTCTAACTGTCCTCTTTTCAGAAACCATAATTAGGCAGTTTTTGTCAGTATTGTCCCCAAAGTACACTCTGAGTCTGAGTGCTTTCACTTGGTCAACTATTCATGTTGTACAGATCAAAGTCAACTTGACTCATCTATTCCAGTACAGAGAGCTACACATATGTCCTTGCTGTCCTAAGAGCCTGTCCATTTTCCATGCATGGGCATAGGGTGTGACAGTTTTGAATACCAATCAGGTCAAATCATATCCCCACTTAAAAATCCCCCCACATTTCATTATAAGAACAATACAGAGCGGTTATGCTCACAGCACCTATATAATCTGGCCTTTAACCCATTTTCACAAACCTATGAAGGATCTATGCACATACTGGGTACAGTAATTAATTTTTCTTAATTTATTCTTCCCTTCCATCATGTGACCTTGTAAGACATAAAAGTATGGCAAATGTGTTTGTTTATGATGCTTGTGGAGATATCAGGTGTGTTTGTGAGGTTTCTTTCAGTCTCTGAACATTGTGAATAACATATAAGCTAGCGCTGACCTCTTAGCCTAAACTGTAGAAGGACTTGTAGGGAAATATGAACCAAAGCTGAATTCTGGTACCAAAACTACCCCACCATATACCTGAATTAAATTAGTCCCAGTTGACCATAGGAGCTTTGAAAGGGCAAATGATGCATCACATGCATGTCTGGTGCTTGCAGAGGTCAGAGGAGAGCATTGGAACCCCCAGAACTAGAATTACAGATGGTTGTGAGCTACCAGGTAGGTGCTCAGAGCTTAAGCTAGGTCTTCTGCTCAGTTGGTAGAGCACAAGACTCTTAATCTCAGGGTCATGGATTCGAGCCTCACATTGGGTGCCAGATGGTATTATATCGCTAGCAATCCACAAAGCCTGCTTAATGAGCAAAGGAATTTATTTGGGAGTTAACTCACAAGACAGAATAAAGGAATTTGTTGTAGGATCCTGGAAGGGTGAGGCCTGGTCTAACACGGTTCTCTGGCAAGCTCTGCCCTGATCTGTACCAGCATCTAAAACCACAAGGTAGCAAAGAGTGATAGCGTATGTGCATCCCAGGTATTAAGGGTCCCCCAGTGGTCATGCCCCAGGGGCATGTACCTCAAGATCATAGGCAGGTGTAACAACCTACCTGCTACCTCACTAGGGGTGTTGCTTCAGAGCATGGCTCAAACAGCCACCCACTACATTACCCTCTGCCTTAACCCATGCTGGGAATTTTGCGGGCTTGACCTCGTGCAGGTCTTGTGTATGCTGCCACAGCTGCTCTGAGTCATGTGTGCAATGGCCCTGTGATATCTGGCAAAAACTGTTTCACTGTAGATGTCTAGATCTACCACCACTGGCTCTTTCAGTCTTTCTGTCTGTCTTGTGGTTATCCTTGAGCCCTGGGGAAGGAGGTATGATGTGGATGTCCCATTTAGAGCTGAGCACTCCACAATCTAATGCTCTGTACACTGACCACTTATGGAACTCTGTACTAGCTGCCACTTAGTGTACAAACAAGTTTCTGTGATGAGAGCTGAGAGACATAATGCTGAGAACTTAGGGGTGGTTTAATACTATTTCTATGTAGCAGAATAATAGTATTCTTTTTTCCCCCTAGGGCCTGCAACCTAGCCAGTCTGGGTTCTTGGTCCACTAAACAGCATCAGGCACAGGCTCCTTCCTGTGGAGCAAGCTTTCTCACTCCATTTTGTAGTGACATAGAATGTTCACTTAGACTCATGTTTCAATAATTTGGCCTCTTTAAACTGGCATAGACAGACAAGATGGAATACTGTACCAGGCACTGTTATTTCTTTGCTCAGCTTTCAGCCATTCTGCAAGTGATGGATGAGTGATTCCTTGTGTTAGAAGCTGGGCTGGAAAGTCGAGTATGTTGGTGAAAAACACTATACTTGTCTCATGAGGCTTATAAATTGGTGATGAAAATTTGGGGTTTGGAAACTATGCAAAAACACGGAAATTTCAGGTTGCATAAAAACATTTATGTAATATCTTAATTTTGAAAAACAGTGTGTATTCACATATACCTTGATGTTTGACGAGAACATAACTTTTCTTTCTGATTAACTACTGTTTTCAAGCTTTCAGAGAGTGGGCCAACATATATTTGTATCAACTTTTATTTTCTGAATGATGTAAACCTATTTTTTTCTATTTTGTTTTAAGTTGGAATTTCACAAGTGGGGTTAACCTTGTGCACAAGTATGACAGGTAGCAGAAACTTAAAAACACAGATTTTAATTTCAAAGAAGCTAGATAAAATTTGACACTGCCATGTGCTTGTCACATGTAGCTTTACTTGGATATCAAAGACCCTTGAAGACTAGGTCATTGACTCCAAATTGAATAATGGCCAAGTCAAGGACCCAATGGGGTTGGGAGGACAGACCTGGATATTTCTGGCCCTTTCCTCTTGTGGACTCTAGATAGCTACACTTTTCTGAGCCTCCATTTTGCTTCTCATCATTTCCATACTTTATGTGCTTCAACAAGGGGTGGGAAGATCTGGGAGGTGACAGTGTAAGCAGAACATATTGCAAACTCCACCCCTAGCATGAGAGAAGCCTCCCTTGCTTTCCTTGATTATTGTTGATTTGTCTTCAGCTAAGCTGCCCAAATGGTAAAAGTTCAGATAGTGTTTTCAGTGCAGACATGAAATCCCCTGGAATGAAGGTTGGGGATTATCTCGGTGAGTACAAGGCTCGCCTAGAGTGAATAAAGTCCTGGGTTTGATTTTCAGCAATGCACAAACCTAGGTATGGAGATCAATGCCTGTAACCCCAGCAGGTGGAGGCAGGCTGGTCAGATGTTCAAGGTCACCCCAAGAATCAGGCAGGACCCTGTTTCTCTGCAAGAAAATAACCCTGATGTTGACTCTTTTTTTTAGATTGGCGTCTTGTTTTCTAGGAGAGTCTGATGGAAAGCCCACGATACAGATTTTTAATTTCATTTAATTAAACAGATATTTGGGGATTACACATTATTATCCTGGTACTGTGTCTAGATATTTTAAAAGTCATTAAAATATTCTTTTCACGTATTTGGACTAGGAAACAAGAAATGTTTTCAATACGATATAGAAGTATTCCATTCTACCCTTGAACATTTATACGTTTATTATTTTATTTTAGAATATGGCATTTGCATGTTAAGTATAGATTTTTAAATCTGAAACACGATGTTTTATCTTTAACAAAGAACATTGTAGGAAATTCTCCAAAGAAAATTTGCAAGAAGTCAATTCATCTCATCAGAAGCCTTTAGAAGAAATACATGATTACCAATCCCCCGGGTTTGTATTCAAGAACTTCTATTCATTTCATATGTATATATAAAGATGAACGGACCACTAAGCTTTAATTTAATTTACAACATCTGTAAGGAGAAACTGCCGCACGTTTGTCTCACTACAAAGAAACCTGCCTGATGAATGCTCTGTTCTTCGCTGGGACTTTGTAGGTACTTACATGGAAATGGAGTAGAACATAAAGAGTTTCCTTTTTCTATTTAATGGAAGGAATACCACAGGGGCATTTAAAAAAAAAAAAATTACTAATGCAACGTAAATTAAATCCCAAAGTGATTTAGTAAGACAAAAAAGAAAGGATGGCATCAACTACAGGAAAAAAAAAATAGAAATGGGGGTGGGAAAGACTTGGTGGCTCGGAAGCTTTTAAAACTTCTGAGCCAGGAAACCTCCTTCTCAGGGCGGGGAATGTCTTTGCTCTCCAGAGACCACTCCCAGCTACCCAGCTAAGTTCGTCTCAAGTTTTCCCTACCCTCCTCCATTCCTCGCTGTAGCCCCCAAACCCGGGGAGCCACTTGAGATTGCCAGCACAGGTACCTGAAATATGTCAGAACCGGAGACTGATGGCGTGTTTATTTTAAACGCCCCACGCCCCACATAGACCGTATTTGTAGACAACTCTTCGGGAATTCGAAGGACGACTAGAAGCTCACAGTCTATAAAAAGAACAATAGTAAAACGCAGCGCTCCTCACGTTCGTTCCTTTGCTCCCAAGGGTTCTTGAGTGGCACGGAGAGCCGGAGCCCTGCCGGGGGCCGAGATCCGGAGCCCGGAAAAGGCGCACTGCCCCTTTAAAAGGCCGCGCATCTCCAGGCCGGCCTTCCTCCCCGGGGCTCCAGCTGTGATTGACGCTGGGCGGTTAGAGCAGTCGGCGGTGTCGACTTCTCTCTGGGCTCTGCGTGATCAGTCTCTGGTACCTCGAGGATGCCTTTCCACCACCGGGGTCCCTTATGGCCGCCGCGCCCTCCCCGGGGAAGCCGCGGACACACGGGGGTGCAGGGAGGAAGCGGCGGAGCGGGACAGCCCGGGGCAGGCGCGGCTCAGCGCGCACGGCTGGGGGACCGCGGAGGCGCATGGGGACCCCGCGGCGGCGGAGGCGCGGCGAGCCTAGGGGCGGCACCGGGGCGCGGGCTCTGCGTCGCGCAGCTCCCTCGCTCCTGGAGCGCGGATTCTGAGATTTCCCCAGTGGCTGTCCTGGACCCGGCCTGCCACCCCGTGGGTGCCTGGAGAGGACCTAGTACTCCCCGCTCCCGCCGCAGAGCAGGGCCGTCCCCTCCCAGATCGGCCCACAGAAGGGGCATGGGCAGCTAACGGTCCGGTCCTGACCGCTTTCCTCTGCCCCGCCGCCTAGGAGGTGCGCCCCAGCTATGCAGTGTCCAGGGAGACGGCGGGCATGACGGCGACAGGATGGGCGCGAACAATGGCAAACAGTACGGCAGTGAGGGTGAGTGGGCCGAACGTCCCCCGACTCCAGGATCGCGCCCCCTCCCTTTCCTCTCGTTCACAGCTCAGGCGCACCCTACTTTGGTGCGTTTGGGGTTGTCGTCTTCTCTCTGGGCTCTGCGTGATCAGTCTCTGGTACCTCGAGGATGCCTTTCCACCACCGGGGTCCCTTAAGCAATTTTCCAGGTTGTCTTTAGGACTGCTCAAGTTGCATTTCTGCTGTGTTTCTTTCTGAACACATGTGCCTCAACTTTCCTTCCCTGCGCACCTTGGTGTAGGTGACGGTTTGGCAGAGAATTGAAGCAGTGAAACTTTCCCAGGCCTTTGTGCTTCAGTCCCCTGGACTTCTTCGTACCAGGAAAAAACTTCTGGAAGAAGTTAAGCTTCCATTCTTTGCTAACTGCCCTGGTCTGACAGCTCCGTGAAACTAACCACCTATGGGTCCCGCGAGGCACGGAGTGGCTGGGAGCTTTGTCTGGGCTCTCTCGAGGCTCAAGACAGGCAGAGCACCATCTGTTACTCGGGGCTGGAAATTGCACAGAAATATTGCCTGTCAAGTGAGAACTTGGAAGTTGGGGAAACTTTAAACTCCTCCTACTCCTAAAGGGATGATGGATGTGTGGGTTGCCTTTTCAGTCCCCACCCCCCACTTTGCATAATACCGGTAGTGTTTTAACTCCAGTGATTAACAGCATGTCCCTGATACTCGCACAGCCAAGATATGTTCTACAGTTCAAGAGTTAAGGTCTGTATCTAGTGAACATGGCTGGAGGGCGTGAGGAGACAGGGTTTGGCCTTACAGCCTTTCCCCAGAGCACAGGCGATTACAAAGGAGGGGGCCAGCCCTTGCAGACTGGTAGGAATGCAGAATAGCTATTCAGCATGTGGTGGTAAGGAAGCCCTTATCAGCTTGTTCAAAACTTGGGGTCTCTCCCTGTTGGTCTCTGTGTGCATTTCTGAGCAACTTTGTTAAGTTATACTAAAAGCAAAGCCCCGGAAAAAAAAATACACACGATTAAAAAAATCATTTCTTTGCAGACCATCATGTTTTGAATTCCATGTACATGTATATATTTTCTACATACACAGATGTACTTGTGCATCTATATGCTTGTAATCGTATTCTTGTCCTGGGCAGATACATGAGAGAAATATTTTGAAAGAAAAAAAAAGTCTTTTTAGACAGCAAGTGTGACAGTGTGCCAGAAAAGATTATTGGAGAACCTTGGCTACTCAACCTTCCAAAGGTATTCACGTTAATGTTTTGAAAATGTGTGGAGAGATGAACAATGAAGCCTCTTCACTTTGAGTCATCTAAAGGTGTTCAGTAACTGTCAGGGTACCTGTCAGCTGTGTGTTTGATGGG
>CABHPP010141327.1:0-60122 GCA_902168425.1 Peromyscus attwateri | reverse complement strand
CATGAGACTCCACATTAACTGTGTTTCTGATCCAGTCTTCTAAGGGTGCAGATCTTGCCTTTAACGGCCTGATTATTCTTTTGCATGCTGCATTCGCGTTCTCAAAGGCCAAAGATTCAATTATTATCCGACAAGCTTCTGAATCCGGGACCATTCTCTTTACTGCTGAAGCCAGTCTTTGTAAAAAATCTGTGAAAGATTCTTTTGGGCCTTGTGTAACTTTTGTAAATGACTCATGTTTTTTCCTGGTTCCTCAACTCTGTCCCATGTATTCAAGGCTGCCATTCAACATAGAATTAAGGTTTGGACATCATATAAACATTGTGTTTGTACTGAAGCATATTGGCCTTCTCCAATAAGCTGATCCTGGCAGACTTGTATTCCTTTATCCCTCCATTGTTTTTCTATGTTTTTAGCTTCATCCTTAAAGTACATGTGCCACTGGAGCCTCTGACTTGGCTCCAGAACAGCCTGTGCCAGCTCCCACCAGTTCTGTGGTATAATCCTATTATATGTTGACCAAGAGTTTAACATTTGATTTACATATGGGGAATGCATGCCATAAGATACTATTGCCTCCTTAAACCTTCGTAAATCCAACATTTCAATTGGAGCCCAAATATTTCGTGTAGTCATTTGATCAGGCAACTGCTGTACGGTTACCGGATAAATTAAGGGTGACTGTGTGAAAACAGGCTTTCTCTCTGTAACCTTATGATCCACTCTTGGAGCAACTTCACTGTTAATTTCTTCTGTCTGAGGTTTTTCAGGTTTAACAAGTTTTTCTAAAACTGTCATCCTGGCACTTAAATTGACTATCTTTTTAAATAGTAAAATGAGTATAAACAGTAATAAACTGCATAATTCGATCAATATTAATCATCTCATATAGTTGTTCCATTGTCAGACTGCCTAAAATTGCAAACAAAGCCCAGTTTTCTTCCAATGCACACAGAAAACCCATTTTTTTTTAACGTGGAAAAAATTTCTCTTTTAAATAGTTTCCTTTAAAATATCTGATATGTTAATTGACTTACCAAATCTGCTCAGAACAGTAGAAATCTGAGGGAATTTCAAAACAGCCACCTAGTGTCCGAGGTGTGGAGAGAGGGATAGAGAGGGAGAGAGGGAGAGAGGGAGAGGGGAGAGAGAGAGAGAGAGAGAGAGAGAGAGAGAGAGAGAGAGAGAAGCCCTGGCTATAAGGTTAAATCCAGACACGTGTCCCCGCTTGAGCCAAGTCAAGCCTGGGCTGCGGCTTCCTTAAACTCCGACCACGTGCGCGTTGGCTTTACAGGCAGGGACCCTGTACGACAGGGCAGGCCTCAGTTGTTTGTAGCACTGGCTTTAAGCTAACTGCTTGGGGCCTGAGGCCAAGTCGACCTGGGCCTTGGCTAGAGAGCCGGCTGCCCGGAGCCGACCATCAAGGCGGGAAACTGGACCTGTCGCCAAGCCAAGTCACGCGGTTTTTATGGATTCTTGTCACGTTGGGCGCCAAATGTCTTTGAGTTGAGTTGTGCAATTTCAGCTGCAATGTTCTCTCTCTCTCTCTCTCTCCCTCTCTCTCTCTCTCTCTCTATCTATCTATCTCTCTGTCTTTTGGTTAGTTTGGATAAGGGCTTGTCTATCTTGTTGATTTTCTCAAAGAACCAACTCTTTGTTTCATTAATTTTTTGTATTGTTCTCTTTGTTTCTATTTTATTGATTTCAACTCTCAATTTTATTATTTCCTGGTGTCTATTCTTCCTGGGCAACTTTGCTTCTTCTTGTTCTAGAGCTTTCAGGTGTGCTGTTAAGTCACTAGTGTGAGATTTCTCCAACTTCTTTATGTGGGCATTTAGTGCTATGAATTTCCCTCTTAGCACTGCTTTCATAGTGTCCCATAAGTTTGGGTTTGTGGTGTCTTCATTTTCGTTGATCTCTAGGAAGTCTTTAATTTCTTTCTTTATTTCTTCCTTAACCCATTGGTGATTCAGTTGAGCATTATTCAGTTTCCATGAGATTGTAGGTTTTCTGTAGTTTTTGTTGTTGTTGAAATCTAACTTTAAACCATGGTGGTCTGATAGAACGCAGGAGGTTATTTCAATTGTTTTGTATCTGTTGAGATTTGCTTTGTGGCCAAGTATGTGGTCGATTTTAGAGAAGGTTCCATGGGGTGCTGAGAAGAAGCTATATTCTTTTTTGTTAGGATGGAATGTTCTGTAGATATCGATTAAGTCCATTTGGGTCATAACATCAGTTAAGTCCTTTATTTCTCTGTTAAGTTTTGATTTGGGAGATCTGTCCAGTGGTGAAAGTGGGGTGTTGAAGTCTCCCACTATTAATGTGTGGGGTTTTATATGTGGTTTAAGCTTTAGTAATGTTTCTTTTACATATGTGGGTGCCCTTGTGTTTGGGGCATAACTGTTCAGAACTGAAACTTCATCTTGGTGGATCTTTCCTGTGATAAGTATGTAATGCCCTTCTTGATCTCTTTTGATTGATTTTAGTTTGAAGTCTATTTTGCTGGATATTAGGATGGCTACACCCACTTGATTCTTAAGACCATTTGATTGGAAAGTCTTTTCCCAGCCTTTCATTCTTAGGTAGTGTCTATCTTTGAATTTGAGGTGTGTTTCTTGTATGCAGCAGAAAGATGGGTACTGCTTTCGTATCCATTCTGTAAGCCTGTGTCTTTTTATAGGTGAATTAATCCATTTATATTAAGGGATAATTAATGACCAGTGATTGTTCATTTCTGTTAATTTTTTTTGTTTGTTTTTTTGTTTTTGGTTTTTGGTTTTTTTTTTTTGTTGTTTTTTTTTGTTTTTTGAGACAGGGTTTCTCTGTGTAGCTTTGCGCCTTTCCTGGAACTCACTTGGTAGCCCAGGCTGGCCTCGAACTCACAGAGATCCACCTGGCTCTGCCTCCCGAGTGCTGGGATTAAAGGCATGCGCCACCACCGCCCGGCCCTGTTAATTTTTGTTGGTAGTGTGTGTGTACTTCTCTTCTTTGGAGTTTACTGCTGTGGCATTATCTATTGCCTGTCCTTTTGAGGGTGTATCTGACTTCCTTAGGCTGGAATTTTCCTTCTAGTGCTTTCTGTAGGGCTGGGTTTGTGGATAAGTATTGTTTAAATCTGGCTTTGTCTTAGAATGTCTTGTTCATTCCATCTATGATGACTGAAAGTTTTGCTGGGTATATTACTCTAGGCTGGCATCCATGGTCTCTTAGTGTCTGCATTACATCTGTCCAGGTCCTTCTTGCTTTCAAAGTCTCCATTGAGAAATCGGGTGTTATTCTGATAGGTTTGCCTTTATAAGTCACTTGGCCTTTTTCCTTTGCTGCTCTTAATATTCTTTCTTTATTCTGTACGTTTAGTTGTTTGTTATGTGGCAAGGGGACTTTTTGGGGTGTCTAGTCTGTTTGGTGTTCTATAGGCTTCTTGAATCTTCATAGACATTTCCTATTTAAGTTGGAAAAGTTTTCTTCTATGATCTTGTTGAATATAATTTCTGTGCCTTTGAGTTGGTATTTTTCTCCTTCCTCTATCCCTATTATTCTTAGGTTTGGTCTTTTCATGGTGTCCCAAATTTCTTGGACATTTTGGGTCATGACTTTGTTGGCTTTAGTGTTTTCTTTGACTGATGAATCTATTTCTTCTACCATATCTTCAACGCCAGAGATCCTCTCTTCCATCTCTTGCATTCTGTTGGTTATCCTTGCATCTGAAGTTCCCGTTCGTTTACTCAGATTTTCTATTTCCAGCATTTCCTATGTTTGTGTCTTCTTCATTTTTTCTATTTCCCTTTTCAGGTCTTGGATTGTTTCCTTCATCTGTTTCATTGCTTTTTCATGATTTTCTTTCAGGGATTAATTTTTTCTTCTGCTTTATTTGTCCTTTCCTCTAGTTTTTTTTATAGCGTTCTTACCATTTTTTGTTTGTCTTTTCCTCAATCTCACTTGTGATTTCTTCTATATAAGGCTCTACCCTCTTCATGATGTTATTCATAAGGTTGCTTTCTTCTGCTTCTTCCATTTTGTGATGTTCAGGTCTAGCTGTTGGAGGAGGACTAGATTCTGGTGATGCTGTATTGCTCTTCATTTTGTTGTATGTACTTCTGCCTTGACATCTGCCCATCTCCTTGTGGATTCGTTCATGGTCTAATCAGCGCTCTTGGTCCAGACAGAGCTGACAGATTCAGGAAGCCTCTCTCTGGTCCAGATGGAAGCTCTCTTGTTTGGATGGGAGCTCCAGGGTGGTATGGGAGCTGGGGGATGGTCTCTAAGTCTCAGGAAGTGGCTGGAGTCTCCGGCAGATGGGCATGGGGGCAGGGCGTGGAGATTGCAGGGTCTGCTGGTGGTCTTGGAGAAGGGGAACCTTCCCGGTGGAGGTGGAGAGGATCCTGCCCGATGGCCAGAACCTGGGTCCAAGTTAGGCATGTCTTTCCGGGAATGGCTGGTGCTCAGGGATAGGACCTAGGGGCCGGCCTCTCTGGTTATGAGCCCAGGCACTCACCTCTTGTCCAGATGGGAGGTCCAGGGTGGGATGGGAGCTCAACAGTAGCAATTTTACAGTTATAAAGTAGCAGTGAAAATAATTTCATAGTTGGGGGTGACCACAACATGAGGAACTGTATAAAAGGTGACAGCATTGGAAAGGTTGAGAACCACTGGGTTCATAAGTTTGCAGAAAAGAGGCAGCTAGTTATAAGTCATTGCAGGCTGTTTGAACGGATTGGGCTTAATAAAACATTGAGGTGATGATCACTTGCAATAGTAATAGATTGTGTTATCCAGCATTTTGACGAGGCCTCCCTGTAGGTCTTTCTCTGGTTGCATTTGTCAAATCTTGATATATGTGACTTTTTTTGAAGCAGGTACTTTTTGTATTATTCTATTAAATTATTCTTGATCCTTCTTATAAAAAATCATTTTTTCTGTGATGTTTGTTGTTTTTGTTGTTTAGGACAGTTTTCCTACATGTTCATTCCTTCCCATTCTCAGTTGTATGGAAAGTGTTCTATCATGTTATGAATTATAATAGCTGATATAAAAATTCTTAGGAAGAGGACAAGAAAATAGGAAATAAATGCATAAATGGCAGAACAATTAATTAAATGTATACTGAATGATATAAAAATAGGCTTAAACAAATTAAGTAAAAAAACATACATACATGCAGGTTCCACATAAATATGTGTATGTGCATACATTCCAAAATACAATGTTGTAAATGAAGTCATGTTTAAAATCATAAGTGAAGGCATGTGCTTTTTAAGGTAATAATCACTAACTAAACCAAACAATTTAATTTAGAAATATTTGCTAATTCTCTTTTTGCTATATGTTCTATTAGGTACATTAGCAGATAAATAAAGCCATATATATATATATATATATATATATATATAAAACCACCTTTTCACATAGCTTTGCTTTTAGTAGTTTTACCTATGTATGCCGAACTTTAATCTGAGATATATTAAATGGAAATTTTTCAGAAATAAATCATTCCTAAGATTTTAAATTACACTCTGCATTGAGTAGTGTGATCAAATCTAGCACTGTTCTTTTCCATCCCATCTAAGATGTGAGTTACTTCTTTGTAAAAGTTATCCACGCACTACCCCTTCATTACTCACTTAATGGCCACTGTATTTATCAGAGTCACTAATATTTCACATTACTCGTACTCAAGTAAATCTTATGATGTAGACAAAAACGCCACAATGTGTACATAATGCACCATGCTTCATCTCATCAAGTAAACAGTGCATAATTTCACAGCATCACAAGAAGAATATGTACAGTACAAGATGATACTGAAATAGCACACACTCATGTAAATTTAAAAGCACATTGTTGCAGCTGTTGTACTTTGTTATTGCTAGTTTTTATTTTACTTTTTCTATTCATTGTTTACAAATTAACACTTTAAGTTATATTTATATGTACACACACATACACACATACATAGAAAGAGAGAGAGAGAGAGAGAGAGAGAGAGAGAGAGAGAGAGAGAAGAGGCGTTCCACAACAAAGATTGAAAAAATAATGAAATAAAATGACCTACCTCATTAAGAGTATGAGAAAGAGGGTATTGTTTCAGAAAAATGTTAGGAATTAATTTTTAAATAATATGTTAGTTTTCACAAGTAGATTCTATATTGAAATTTCAGTTCCTACAAACTTATATTATTATTATATTTTTAGATGGGTCATATATTTTGTTTCATTAATAAAAACATAATGATGAGTTAGGTAAGAACCAAGTTTCTTTATCTTTCAGAATTATTTTCCTTAAATTCTCTGTAGTTAAATATGCTTAAATCCTTCCTTATCCAGGACCCACAGTCTACTTTGCGTTCTGTTCTGTAAATACTCTAGGATATTGTATTTACATCTATATGTAATCAGTGATCAAGGATCACCATGCTTACATTAGGGCATTTGAAATGGAAGCAAAGACAAAGAGGAGACCATATCTATTTCCTTTATGTCTTACTGAGTTTCACACCTTCTATACCCTTATGATCTATACTAAATGATCATATGTCACAGCTAGCTGCAAGCAAAGGGTAATTTATATTCCATAATGTCAAAAAGTTTCCTAAATTTTTATTAATGTTTGAGGCAGAGTAGGATAGACATTAGAGAAATACCATTCTGTGTTGTCTGTGTTTCCTAGATATCACAACTAATATTTTTTACTATAGAACAGTCTGTCTAATATGATTTGAATACAATTTAAAAATAAAATACATTCATTTATGTACAAACATATGCATAAAAGAGATTACATTTTTCTTATCAAACAGAAGATACTAATCACAGTAAAACATTTCTGTGAGAAAGTCTGTAATACTGAAGAATATCAGTGCGTTGACAGTAAATACCAAAAGCAAGTAATTGCCTTAATAGAAGGTATAGAATTTGAGTTGTTGGCATGTCATATAACTTCAAATCCTTAAGTTTTGTTCAAATCCTCTGTCTCAATAATGAAAGATATATAGCATCCCCTAGGCTGTTTATTATACCTGTCCTTGTCTTACTCAGTGTGATTTAAATGTCTGTGACTATCAAACAAATTTTGAATATTTTCTAGATTTGTGGTGTTCTCATATACTATAGTGCAGTTATTTTTCTCAGTGACTTGAAAACCATTGACTCTGAATTTGTAGAAAAGCTATATATATGCACACATTATTATTCAGAAGTTTTATTGAAATATTTTGTAAAGGTATTCATTCATGGATTTTAAATTTATTTTCTTCATTAAAGCAGAGATCTCAGATTGTGGAAAGATATGTTCTCTGCAATCGAGGAATACTGATTCTAAATTAAAGAACTGTTATCTTTTATATCTTAAGCCACTTATGTGATTTTGCTACTCTTATTTCCTTATCCTACTCTTCCCTCTCACCCTGATATATTTCTATGAAAAATGATATAATGCACATTAAATGGTGGGCAAATTGATTGACATGAAGTGCTCAACAAATAACAGAAGTTGTTGCTATTGCTATTATTTATGTAGTAGCTGTTATTTTAATTGAGGTTTAATATTGTCATAAAGCAAGCCATGTTTTTTTTTTCCCTAAATCCTAATTAAGAGTTAACTTTGAACTACATTCAAGCAAAAACAGTATTAAATCTACCTATTTATTGGTAGCATTAGATTTAATGCTGTGCACATGTCTTGTGATGGATTAAACTCTCATGAATTACTTTTGTAATCATTTTTCATACTTCAAATAAAATCCTGGTTTTATATTCTACCTCTGAAGAAACAGAGGGAAATGTGGCAAGAATATCTCCAGATACGAATCGTGAATTCATCTGAATTGTGCCTCTGTTATTTATTAAAAGCGGTACTGGGTTATCCATCTGTAATCCTTTACAACTGAAATAATCTTTCAGAGAGGGATAAAAAGATTATGGAAAAAACAAAAAATTCGCAACGTTTGCATTAACATAGACCACATAAAAAGAATCATGACACATTTAAATGAACTAAGGATGAACAATTTAAAAGTATATTTTAAAGAATAAGAACGGTAGTTTTAACCAGGTTAAATATTGTATCTCATTTTGAGGTTTGAACTTGGGAACATTGCCAAAAGTGACTAAATTCGGCAAGGACATGAAATTGGTCAGTGGTAGATGTCTCTCTCTAGAAACATCACATCTATTTTTCCTAATGCTTTGTGGCTTGTGCATTTCTAGTTTCTATGTATCTAAGTAGGCATTTGAAAACTTGTATGTGTTCAAATTGCCAAAACTATGCTTTCTAAAGCACACTTAGCTTGTTCAACTATATCCTAATGAAAATCCCTTGCCATTTCATTGAATATTGCTCTCCAAATGTAGGGACTGCTGAACATTACTTGGAATATATACTGTGTAAAATATTTTATGTTTACTATCCAATGCAGCCTTTCCAACAAAGCTAAAGGTACATATTTTTACATTCCCTTTTCGCAGATGGACAAAATAAGATATAGGATGGTGAAGTGATTTAACTAAAATCATAGAAAGAGTAGACTAGATTTAAAGATACGTGATTATCAAGTTCATATAATAGTATATTATGCTATGAAGTAATAGAATTTTCATTACTAGAAACTGTCAGTACAAATCTATTTCCCAAGTTGATTTTAGACACTGCAGGGTTTAAAATGTTATCCACTTGTTTTCTCTCATCATTTTACCACGTCTATTTCTATCATTCCATCTTTATACATAAACAATGTCATCAAGGAACACAGGTTACAGTTTCTACTATTTTCTCACACAAAACCAGAGTACTTAAACGTAAAATATGTAGACAAAGTAGAGATTTTACTTCATAGATTTTTTGAAAATAATAAAATATTGTTTCATTCATTAATTATTACAACTTTCTTCTAATTATTATTTTGAAAATGTGGTTCCTGGGAAAGTACTGTCATGAAGACAAAAAGTTAAATAAAATAGGATTGGAACTTAGTAAGAAAGTTAGTTTCAGTGGGTGATGATTCTTGAAATGATTGGTGTCTGTATTTCCAACGCATGTAGCTGTAGAAACCAAAGATCATCATTTTTAGAAACTCATTTGGATGCCATGTATGAAGTCTTTCCACAAAGTTAGGTTCAATGTGAAGGTCTATGATGATGAAACATATTCTGGGATGTTGAAACTGAAATCATAACTTTCTCTAAATATTGATTTATTTCCAAATCTGCTATGAAAGACAGTTTAATAGTGTATATTATCCAAGTAATCTATTGAAAATATACAAATGTGGAATTAACACATTTTTTCTTTTTATATTTTTTTAAATAAAATATCATTCCAAATTTTGTTTCAAGAACTATGAAAAAACTTTACTCAGATAAAATATGCTTATACATGTTATATAGACATATATATATAAATGCAGACCTAGGAAAAACAACTAAGAAAATAATACTAATCCTTAGTGTAAGTAACAGACTGATATTCTAATTTTGTTTAATTTAAAATTATTTCTGATTATAACTCACCAGAATATTTCATAAGTTATTGATAAATCACAAATTGGAATTTGGAACAAAATTATCCATGTGAAGAAAGGATTGCTCAGAGCCCAGATAACAATTTTTAATCATAACTTCATGTGTATAGATTAATATACATATGTAAAGATTAATTTATGAATATGAGTAATAGTTTATATGTATGTAAATTGAAACATTTTTCCTTGCTTAAATTTAACTTTAAGATGCTGTCTTTGAACATATTTTACTTTTATGTACATGCTCATACAAAAAGTTAAATTCATGATTTATGAGTTTTAGATATATCTTCTAAAGATGTCTCAATAGTATGTGATTTTTAATTTTTTCCCAAATGCAAGCCTTTAAATATCAGTAAAGCATAAAATGCTTTAAATTTTTTAAACAATTTCCACAAATGATAAAATGTAATTTTGTTAATATAACAATGATTCTTTTTTAAGTTTATCATTTAGATGCAATTTTTTGAATATAAGATTTTTATTGTTTCCAGGTTGAGTTGCAAACTATACAAAAAAAGAGCTGACTTAAATTTATACCTATTCTATTCAGTTTTGTGGGGTCACTTTTTTCTACATCAATATTCTGACCCTTGAAATCTGAGCAGTTGCATAACACAGTAATTTGAGGGATGGATAAAGTTTTTTAAGCTGTTATATCTGTATCTGCACAAACTCACTAATAATTATAACTATAGATAATTTATGTGTTTATATTAGGTTAAGCATTCTATCAAGTGCTTCATAATATTGTTCATTTTTTATTTAGCACTAGATTCAATCAAGAAAATAAAAATTACAGTATTAGGGTGAACTTCACTGGTCTCTATTATGTTGTGTAATTCCAGTTATGAAAGCAAATATGATTTCAAACTTGCTAGGTTGTGTATTTTGCATTCTGTAACTACTGTGTTCCTATAGATTTTATTTCTAATAGAATGTGGAAAGACAAAATGAACCCAGTTTTTTTTTTTTGACTTCCTGCTAAGCTTATATTCTAATTCACTTCAATCTTCATCTAACTGAGGAAAGAAGGACTAGTTTAAAAAAGGAACTGTGAATCATTGTACATTTCCTTTGTGTATCATTGATTTCAGCATAAGTGGTTGGCTAACTTGGGAATGTTATCTTGGTAATCAAGGACATGATCAATATCCTTGATCATTCATGTTAAACTTAAGACGATAGTAGTTGTTGCTGTGATACCTTCGTGAATGCTGTACTTGTTTCCTGTGTATAAGGAACTGACAAGTGTAGGCCATTCTGATAAGTGAAAAGTACTCAGCCTCACTACTATAAACAGAGCCTAAGTACAATAGTGACTATTTGTGTGGGAGCACTCAAAGGCAAGATAGTTTCTGAAATGTTTACAGCTTAAATCTAGCTCCTTGGTGTATTGTTCCTCTTCCTCTCAAAATACTCTCCACAGTTAAGTGTCAAGTCAAAATTAAAGAAGGAAGTTGCAAAAAGGGACCCTAAGAGGTAATGCTCATTTTCATCTGCTTCACTCGATCAGATATCTGTCTATGTCTCACAGTTCTAGGTGAAGCCCTTAAAAGTATGATCTTTTTTTGTGATTTTCAAGTACAGAATCTATTCATGCACTTGATTTAAAAAAAAAATCTGCGGACTTTCTCATGTGTTCAGGGTTCTGTTGTTGTTGTTTCACATGGTTATTGGCCGTTATAAGAGTAAAGTGGCACATAGGTTATCCCAGGAGAGCATCCTTGTCATTGAATATCAATTGTATAACAGCAGAATCTGCCAAGATATCCCAGGTTTAGAGGCCAGTATTTTGTGTTGTAAACTACCTTGTTTCTATTTAGGTGGGGCCAGGTCACTGCTATGCAATACACTCCAGCCTCTGCAGCAGAATCCTTTCTCAATGTCAATGTCTATCTATAATTAATCTCTTTGCTTTTCCTTATATGCCATTGAATAGGGTAATAATTAAGGTTTATGAGGTCAGTTTATGATAACTTTCTATCAATCACTTCATAAGTAATTAGATTCTCTCTTTAGATTATGACTACTTTAAATCACCTTTTCTCCTTAGCTTTAGTGGCCTAGCAGGTAGTCTAAGAAAACAGTTTGACATCTTGCTTAATATTAGCCTAATTAAATTGAGTGGAGCATACTTCACATCTTTCTTACAATATTTCATACTTAATCATTGTAATCTGGTATGAAATAATTGATGCAAGTGATATACTGTTGGGAATCTTTGGATATTTCTTCAAACATTTTTAAAAATTGTTTTCATATACTCTTACACATTTGTAGCTGATGTATATATGAATGGAAAATGAACTTGTGAATGCCATTTCATAGCATTTAAGATTCAACATAAAGAGAAATACAGTGAGTCACTCTTTTGTGTAATACAGATGAGCTTTATTAAAATGTTAATTTGGTGTCGATTTCACCTTTCATTTGAGAAATTGTGTGTGTATTCATGAGGAAGTTAAAATGCAGGCTCACTATTTTATGTGTTTGGTGTTCATGCCTCTGATAATGCAAGTGGACATTTTTAGCATTTAAAATATTTTCTTCAATTTATCATTTCATGTACTGAAAACAGTCTGTAAAACAACTAATTGTATAACACCCATTTTTTGTTGTTTAGCATTTGGAAGCTTCTGAAGATAAGGCATTTGGCAGTTCACTGATGGAGACTGAAGTAAACCTGGATAGTTACCAAACTGCTTTAGAAGAAGTGCTCTCATGGCTTCTGTGTGCAGAGGACACACTGCAAGCCCAAGGAGAGATTTCAAATGATGTTGAAAAAGTGAAAGAACAGTTCCATGCTCATGAGGTAAAGCAAAACACTGATTTATGAAACTAAAGCCCATAATTTACAGTGACAATTCTGTCAGTTATTCTGAAAAAAAAAGTGGAAGACAATTACATTTTAGAAATATGTTTGTTTGTCTGTGTGTTAATGTTGAGATGTTAACAAATAACATTTGTGCTTTGCATGGGAGCAACCAGCATTTGAAGTTCTGCTTTGGGGGACAAGTCTGAGGTGTTGCTAGTGACTTTGCAATGACTGTTAGAACAAAAAGTACAGCCTTTTCCTTTGTGTCACAGCAAAACTGAGCCCTCATTCTGAAGTACATTCCAGAGCACCTACTTATCATCCTGCATAACAGTTCTAAGGCACATCATGAGTATATGTGTGGAAGCAAGTTGAGATATCTTCATTGAGAGAAATTACCTGAGATTATACACTTGCTCAGATTAGTACCCACATAGCATACCCTTTGTTTCCGCTACTTGAGACAGGTCTTTCACACATTTCTAGAAGGCCTGATACTATTTATGTAACTGAGGTTTGCCTTGACGTAATGGGTATCCTCTTGCCTCATTTTCTTTTGTTCTGGGATAATAAGCATGTGTAGCCGTTTCCTGCTTCATTAACTTTTCTGGAGGTACTCCTATGAACTGCTTAATAAATATTCTGCCCTAAAATGCTCCACATAGGATATTCTTCCTCAGAAGTTGTCCTAAGATCATAGTTTTCCATAATTCATATTTAAAGGGATGCAGAATTCCATGATATAAAAACAAAGATACATTTAATGAGAATATGCATTTAAATGGGATGCAGGTTTAAAATTGCAAATAATCTAATTCAAATTCCCAATGGTTTCCTCAAGTGCTGATTACAATCATTAACTTTTTCTTGTCAGGGGTTCATGATGGATTTAACATCCCATCAAGGACGCGTCGGTAATGTTCTACAGTTAGGAAGTCGAATAGTTGGAAAAGGAAAATTATCTGAAGATGAAGAAACTGAAGTACAAGAACAAATGAATCTCCTAAATTCAAGATGGGAGTGCCTCAGGGTAGCTAGCATGGAAAAACAAAGCAAGTAAGTTGTGTGTGTGTGTGTGTGTGTGTGTGTGTGTGTGTGTGTGTGTGTGTGTATGTGTGTGTGTTGAACACAGCAGCTTATACATACCAGGCAAGGACTTTTTCTTTGAGCAATATCCCTAGAATGTTTGTATTTTGAGACAGGATCTGACCAATCTTCTGAGGCTTGCCTTGAACTTGTTATGAAGCCCAATTTGATATTGAAATTCCAATCTTCTGCCTCAACCTTCAGAGTAGCTAGGATTACAAGTGTGAACCTCTATAAAATGCTTCCAGGTGAATCCTTATTGGCTTATAATTAACATTAATTTTAGTATTACATGCATGAAATATTAGCTAATTAAGAGGGCAAGGCAGAAGGTGATCATGAACATCATACTGCCTTTCCATCTTTGAAAATGTATTTTTATGTATTTATTTATTTTCATTTTGTGTATATGAGTATTTGTATGAGTTTATGTGCACCAGGTATACACATGATGCTTTTGAAGGGCAGAAGAGGGCACCAGAACCAATAGAACTAGAGTTAAGGATGGTTATAAACTGTGATGGGGATTCTGGGAACTGAACCCTGGTCCTCTACAAGAGTAGCAGCAAGTTCTCATTAGGGACTTCAAGCCCTGTGAAGGTTCATCTTAAAAACAGGCAACGTTTCGGTATTTTGCTATTATTTTGATATAGTTTTATATTTTATTCTGGATTCTAAACCTAAGGCATATAGGGTTTTTAAAGTTAGTTTTGTTTTGTTTTCTGAAATGTTATAGCTGGATTTTCATGTTTGTAATATAACTATTTACCCTTTAGCAAATTAAGTAGAGATGCTGGGTAGGTAGATGACTATCTACATAATTAAGCTTTTGAGAATTGTCATTATCTTTTTTTAATATTTTAAGATTTAACACAAAAGTTACAGTATGAATGTCGCAGCCATAGAACCACATAAAAAGTCATGTGCATAAAATTTTTGATGAGTAATGTGTGACAGGAAACTTCTCTTCTAAAGAAACACTCAAAATATTACTCATCTATTTATAAATATACTCATGGAGAAAAGTTTCTCAATTGTGTGTGAAAAATTCTCATTTGAACACAGTGTGACTGTGAATCAGTTTAAGAATATGTATGACTTATCGAAAAAAAAAAAGAGATTTTGAGACATTTCTGAAAATGGCCTATTTTTTCCAAAGGTAACCAGCAGATTTCATCATTCTGCATGTGTTGCTTTGATTTATATTGTTAGGTGTGTGTATTCATGTAGAGCCTCATGAGACAAGATAAATTTATATTTAAATGAAAAGAAATGAAGTGCCAATGGTGGATTTGAATACATTAAGCTAAAGAAATTGTCCAAGTGCCTTAAGTTTACTTAGCTATTATTTATGAAGATTTAAAGCTTTAAAATAGGACCAAGAAACTCATTAGATATTCTGGGAGGATTGCTGTGCCAGTACTAAATTATGGTGTGGCAACAGGGAGGTAGAAAACACATTTTATGCTCCATTTTTGAAAGAATAAGGCATAATTTATAACAGAGAATTTTCACAACTATATGTTCCAAACCAGAATATACTAGTGTCTACACATTGACGTGATTGTCCTGTTATTATCAGTGCAATTATTTTAACTAACCCTAGAAGTGAAAATTATAATTATTCAGCCAGCTTTCCCTAAATCCCCATAGGAAATTATTTTTATTCCACACATTTGTCACCATAAGTCATAAGCCATAGAGCTGTCAAATTTTAGTCAGACATCCATAGTTTATCAGGTAGTTATTCTATTTGCAACTTAGCCATCATACCCTCAAAAAATTATCTAAAAAAGCCAGTCTCCTATTTACTACCCTCCTTATTGCCACACACATCTTCCTTTTATGTACCTTTTCTAGATAATTCTTTTTTCAAGTAGAAAACAATGTGATATATGCTACTTGTAATAATTAATTAATTAATCAATTACACTTTGAGACTGACTTGCAAGAAAATGTAAATTCAACCTAGAGTTAAAATTCCATGTGTTTTATTATACGATTTACAAAAATGTTCATTTGCATTCTTCTGGATGATTTGAATCCTAAAATGACAATATTACTACCTAGCTACAACTGGTGACAAGAACAACAAAACAACATTATTTCAGTTTTAGGGCTTTTGTTTGTGCTTCAACTTTTTGGATGATGATAAAAAGGCAAGGGCAGTGTTTTAGGCAGTCTAGAGTTTTATAGAACATTTTACGTAGTTTTAAAACTGAGACAATAATATGGAACCACTTGTATGAACCCACATTTTTAGTTAATTTTCTGCAATGCATATTACTTGGCTTTGTTTAAGAAAATAAAAATAAATATATGAACTTTTGTAAAAAGGTATGTCTTCCATGTCCCTTTTTATCTTTATTTACAAATATTAGCAAATATTCTGGGTGTGCTTCAATTTTTCTGATTGAAGTAAAAGTCTGGAGGACACTCTAATTATCAAAAGATGTAAAATTTTGCAGTTCTCATGAACCTTGTATTCTAGAGTACCTGACATCCAATAATTAAAGACCATGAGGAAATATCTAATAAGACTATATTTGAAGATGTTACAAAAAGATGTGCTAGGGAATCATTGAAAGGTTAGACTTTTTGATCCAAGGAAAAATTTCATAGTTGGTCCCATTTAGTTTGAGATTTGAATAGGAAGAGATGAGGAGTTAGAGAATTTGACAAGTGGGAACAGCTAATATAAAAGTCCTAAAGTAGGCACAGTAGGACTCATTGGTAGACTCAAAAGGCTCATGACATTGGAGAGTTTGGCGATAATTCTCAATCAAACCACCACATAGAATAAATGTATTTAAATGCTACCAAAAGGCTTATGTTGGAAAGAGACAGCATGAAACTATGTATTAGCAAGGCTACTGAAAAAGAGAGGAGACACTTATTTGCCTGGAACAACAAGCCAATAAAGAGATCTTAGTATGTTAGAATAAGAAGTTGTATTTTGAGTGTAGTCTACTATCTTAGCCATGAACTTACATTATATAAAATTTCTTACTTCCATTTTATGATCTTAAATAGTAAGAATTATTTCTTTTTTTGTTTGGGGCTTATTATGACTGACCGTTTACATGCAGACATTACCCTTCTACAAGTTGTATCTAGGAGAAACTATTTCACAAACTATCAACAATTACTGCCAGTCTCAGGGAAAAAATATGGAGATAACAACTTGCTCTCATGTCTACCTTATCTAAATTCAAATCCACTTTACCTAAAGGATACACTCTCTTTAGTGCTTATTTATTTGAATGGGAGATATATACTTCCTTTCTGTGATAGTTAGTTTCCTGATTCATGCAACAATCACAAAGCCTTTACTTATACATCCCTAAAAGACATTGTTTGTGACGTTATTAAAAATAATTTTTGAAGCAAAATTGCTACAATGTGTAATGAAAAATGATACAGTTATGAATAAGAGAACTGGCACAAAGCTAGCTATTTCTTAACCACATTATATTACTCTACGTAGAATATAATTTTCACTGTTTTCTCCACCATTTTCTAATTTCTTAATTTCTTCACTGATATTTAGGAAAAATATCTTGGAATGTCTTTTCTTGAGGTTTGGGGAACATGATCAGAGTAATTAACATTACATTAGAAATTATGTTTATACAAATAGAACATTAAAAAATATGCTTATAGAGGCATACCAGTCCATGAATACAAATATTTATTCCTACATTCTTTTTCCAATACTATTTCTACTACTACTACTATAATTATTATTATTATAATTATTGTTACTATTATTATTATGTGATACTTTCCTTCATGACTCCTTACCTCTCCAAATATCAACTTTCATGGCCATAAACTGACTCTGGAAAGCTACACAGCAATATTTGGTAAGATATGTATGGTCATGAAGTATTTAATTATCACTAGCCTGATATTTTTCCAGTGTAAATCTCTAAAAATAATTTTGGAAACCAAATGAGAGAACAAAGTGCCACTGATTTCAAAATGAAATAACATACTGCATGCTGATATTCTTAAGCTAGAAATCTGTTGAAAAATAAGCTAAATGATCTTTGTTTTGTTTTGTTTTTCTGCTGTGTAATACCCTGAGGATGGTAGGAGGTGAGTGAGAGGAAGTGATAAGGAAAAAAAAAAAAAACTTCCAACTGTGGGAACACAAGAAGCCAACTGGCACGGGGACAACAGAAGATTTTCTCCTCCATGAATAAACTAATTAATTTTGTTGAAAAAAAAAACCCTGCCACCTGTAGAGAGCAAAGGAGATTTACTGATATTTCTATGAGGACTAATAAAGATAAGCATAGCAAGTTCCATCAATTTCTATGATAATTGTGGTTATGACATGCAGGGGGGAACTAAAACCTTTGTGATAGTTAAGGAAAAATGAAAGCAAATCAGTAAGGAGGCCAAGTGAAGCTATGGTACGGTTCCCATCAGCAGCAGCAGGAGAGAGATGAATAGTATCTGGATTAAACCCAAGACATAAAATAAAAACCTATGAATTATCCTAAACACTTTGAATGGGGAGAAAAATATATCTTCACAAATATAGTTCTTGTTTTTCCAAATACCTGTCTCAATCATGAAATTAGATAACCTGTGAGATAGTGGATAGATGGAGTATTTTCTCAAAAATTAATTAACTAATGTAGTGCATATTTAATGAGATTATGCAGACAGTTGTAATCTTTGAATCGAATTTTTAAGCAGTGAACATCATAACATGTATGATGTCAAATTCCTGGTGTTCATTTTATGTCACAGTTTGATACAGTATTGCTTTTATTATCTCACACCATGATGTTGATGTGATGTCCTTTCAGATCTAGGAGTTCCTAGGACCAGAAGTATATGAATCACCTGAGAACTTTTTGAAAAGTGCAGAATATTTTTCTAAGTCTCCTCTGTAGAACCCGAAACTGGAGTTTAGCAAGATCCCAGGTGATTTCAAAGCACACCAGAGAATCACTGGTCTAACTTAAATAATTTGAAAAGTATATTCATACTCCTTTGTTGACATGTGTATAAATTATATGTTCTGTCTACATATTTATATCAATCTTAGGATGAAACAAATATTTTAAGTTCCTTCAAAGTTTAAACATGCTGTTGCTAATGTTTCATTCAGACCTCAAATATTAATGATTTCTTTCACAGGTGATTACTGGAATAGAAAGATTCCGAAAGAACAGGAATATATAATAGGGAGAATATATGAGTATTGACAACTTATTGCCTGGATTATAGACATGTTTCTAAAACATTTTAATGTCAAATGAGGTCAAATACATGTAGCCATGATAGTTTTTTCGAACAATAATGAAAATAAGATAGACGAATGGGGCAAAATATGGACATCCTGTATTATACTAATATAAAGTATGCTGCTCATAGAGTTTTAATTACAAACAGAAAATCTGAATCTCTAGAATATATGTAAACTAAAGTATAGCATTTTTGGAAGAATGCTTTCATCTGAAGATAAATAACACTAATTAGCAAACTAAGTTTATTCATGCATTCATCCATCTAAATGACATTTATTATCTACTATATTCCCAGCACTGACTTAGTTATGAACAAAACAACTCTGTCTTATGAATATGAAGCCATATATTGTCATATGATGCTCACAGATAATAAAAAGAAAAAGAAGATATAGAGTATATTCAGAGAGTGAAACATATTTGTTATTTCAAAACAGGGGACACCTTTCAGGTCGAATGTTAATTACAAATACTAAACAAACAGTTGTGGGGTACAAGCCACGAAACTAGCTCAGGAGAGAGAAATGTCCTATGGGAGAAGGATATTAGGTGTAGAAGAGAACCGTGTCCATTTGGCTGATTACTCTGATTTATAACTAATACAGATTCATGTTCAATTAATGTGCTGATCAAGAGGGACAGATCTAAAGAGTTATATTTTATAAATTTACTCTGAAATTAATCCTGATATATCTGAATTTTATCTATACCTCATGCTTAACTGATATTTAAGTTATACTAGTCACCTGCTTAAGAATTATTTATCATATATCCACTTATGCCAAACATTTTACCAGACCCTCCATACTGGTGAAATTATCTAAGCTGAGGATGGGCTTCTATTACCGTATAAGTGAATATGATCTTAGAGTGTCAACAATACCCATAACTAATAGAGGAAATTTTTTTAATTTAAATTTTAAAAATTACAATTATTGTACCATTTTTATAATTTATTTATTTATTTTACATTCCAATCACAGTTTACCCTCCCTGCTATCCTCCCAATCCTTCCCCCACTCCATCTATTCCCACCCACCAATCCACTGCCTCTACATTTCTGTTTAGGGAAGGGCACATCTCCCATGAGTATCATCCAAACACAGCGGCATATCAAGTTGCTGTAACACTAAGCACCTCCCCGTGTCTTAAGGCTGGACAAGGTGACCCAGTATGAGGAGTAGGGTCCCAAAAGCCAATAAAAGAGTCAGAGATAGCCTCTGTTCCCACTGTTAGGAGTCCCACAAGAGGACCAAGGTACACAACAGTAACATATATGTAGAGTGCCTAGGTCAATCCCATGCAGAGGTAGTAGAGGACTGTCATAAAACAGATACATTTTTCTTTTGCTCTAGAAATCTTTAAAAAAAACCCTCTATTTCTCATATACCATTACATGGGCAGGCTCTATGGTTGTTGGTTCAGTCTCTGTGGGAGCCTATGAGCCCAAGTTATTTGTTCCTTTGGGTTTTCTTGTGGTGTCCTTAACCACTCTGGCTCCTACAATCTTTTCTCCCCGTCTTCTTCAGGATTCCCCAAGCTCAGCCTAATGTTTGGCTGTGGGTCTGCATCTGTTTCCATTAGTTGCTGGATGAAGCCTCTCTGATGACAATTGGGCTAGGCAGCAATCTATGAGAAAAGCAGAATATCATTAGGCATCATTACATTGACATTTTTTCCTCTAGTCACATTTGGTTCTATCCTAGGTCTCTGGGTCATCCAGCCTGTAGGTCCTGGTGTGAGGCACTCCAGTGGTGGGTTTACTCTCCTGGCATGAGTTTTAGACTAAACTGGTCATTAGTTGGGAACTCCCATTAGTATGGGAACTTACCCCAATGCATCCCATAGGCAGGACAGACTTTAGGTCAAAAATTATTTGGCTGAGTTGTTCCAATCCCTGCACTTGTATTACTTGGTCACAAGAGAAGGCCAGTTCAGGCTATATATCTGCTATTGCTAGGAATCTTAGCTGAGGTCGTCCTTGGAGATTCTTGGGAGATTCTTTTGTGCCAGGTTTTTTACCTAACCCGGAAATGTACTCCCCCTTTCTAGTCACCTCCTTCAGTAATCCCCCCCATCCCCCAAACCTGATCACTCATATTCCCATGCCCACTCACTCATAGTCCACTCATGAAATCTCTTCTTTTTTTTGGTTTTTCGAGACAGGGTTTCTCTGTGTAGCTTTGCGCCTTTCCTGGAACTCGCTTGGGAGGCCAGGCTGGCCTCGAACTCACAGAGATCCACCTGCCTCTGCCTCCCGAGTGCTGGGATTAAAGGCGAGCGCCACCACCGCCCGGCCGAAATCTCTTCTTAATAGCTGTCCTTTTTTTGTAGTAACATCTGCAATTCCACTAATCTACTTTGTGTTTAATAAGGAAGACTGTATTACTCCTTACCATAATATATTTTTCACAAGAGTTTTTCAACTAGCTACAAAGCATCTTTATTATGTTGCTGCTGCTATTTGAACTTAGGTTTTCAAAATGTAAATTAATTTGTTTACATTTGATCTTTAATCTTGCTCTGGATAACTAATGCATTATTAGATTTTTGAGATTTGTTCTAAAAAATTTTTTAAATTTTATTTTGTTTGAACATGTCATACATGAATATAATGTTTTGATCACATTCATCTCTCGTTCTCTCCCTTCCCACATCGTCCTGTGTTCTAAACACTTTTTCCTCCCAACTTCACATACTTTTTAAACCATCCACTTAGTCCACATAGTGCTACCAGGACATATATGGGTGCAGAGCCATCCAATAGAACACAGGCAGCTTAGCAGGGTCTGCACCTAAAGAAAATGGACTTTCTCCCAATGGGCAATGGCTCCTCAGCTATGAGTGGGACATTGTGAGCCTCACCCCACCCATACTGGAACTTTTACTGGCTTGATCTTGTAGAAATCTTGTACATGCAACCATAACCACTGTGAGCTCAAATATGCAATGGACCTATCATGTCCAGAAAACACTGTTTTATGACAGTCCTCTACTGCCTCTGGCCCCTACAATCTTTTCTAATTCCTCATCTGGGATGTTCCTTGAATCTTGGGGAGAGGCATTACAGGTATTAGTTTTTAAACTATAAGCAGGATGGATGGGGCCATAAAAAATGTCAATGTGTTAAAAACTGATACATTTTTCTTTTGCTCTAGAAATCTTTAAAAAAAACCCTCTATTTCTCATATACCATTACATGGGCAAAAAATTATTACAGTTTTAGTGTTTTGTTTAGGTTGAAACTTTCATTTTCACTTCTTTGAAGGGGAACAGTGTAGGTAGATTCTTTTATAAATATTTATAGTAAGATTGTACACTTAATATATCATTTTAATGGTGTAATATTATTTGCAAGTATCAAAATCAGCAGTATTGTTGAGGAGTACAAATGGCCTGTTCTCCATTTTTCCCATTCAGAATTGCAGTGTAGTCATTGGTGCAAGAGGTGCCACTATATAAAGGAAGATAGAGTACCAGTTTTTGAAGGAAAAAAAATCTTCATATGATTTTATGGTAGCCCTGCCTCACAGAAACTCCCATAATAGTGTTCTCTATAGAGGGCTTCCTCCATGTGCAATGCATATTTCATAGATGTTACAAGGGAGGCCAAGGACTTGGAAGGAAGATTATCTACTTATTAAAATAAGAAAGTATGAGCTGACAGGAGGCACACATTCAGAAATGAAATATGTAAACAGAAGGACAGTGGTTGCACATGTAGTATTGATAATGGTGACATAATAGGAATAACAATGATGGTGGGTATCTTATACAATTTATGCACATCACTTGCATCTGGATACTCATTTTGAAGCACATATTCATGGGACATTCATTCTGCTTTAATGAATGTTATAAATCATAGGAGAGTAAAAAGTGATTTGCATAACATGACCTGTTTGTTACCAATATGCACTATGTGTAACATGACCTATTCATTACTAATATACAACCAGAAAACCTATATCTAAATTTGTATATTAGTTAGCAATAACTATATGTTTAGAATTCTGTATTTTTTCCTATTTTAAAGTAATATTTGCCTACTTGGACCTAAAATATATCATATTTTTCTGATTCCTACACATAAAATTCTGCACCTCTTTTACATGTGTGGTTATTTGTAGTATGACCATATTTTTGAAACAAAATAAGTCTCAAAGTGTATTGTGGTTGCTATCATTGGTGCTAAGAAAATTGTTTAAGAGTAAGAACTGTATTTTCCACTTTGATGAAGAGATCATATAAAATATCTGTAAATGACAACTTCTTTGTAAAATCAAACCACATGACTTCTTTTTCTATTTTTTCACCCCTATAAGAATTGTCATAGATAAAATTAGAACTCTCTCTCTCTCTCTCTCTCTCTCTCTCTCTCTCTCTCTATATATATATATATATATATATATATATACATACATACATATATACATATACAGATAGTAGATATTATGATGGTAAAGCAGGCTGTGACAATAAAATCAGCTGAGTTTCCTCTCTTCCACTGCCACTTGTTTGCCCAATGACTCAAGAAATACTTTGTTCCCCTGTCTGTTAATATGGCTAGTATAATGACATGCATCAACAAGATTGATTCCAATAATACTTATATTGTCAGACATATGCTTAATATAATTTGTTGTTCAAAGTATAAGTATATTTCAAAGTCAAATGGTATGTAGTTAAACTTACTATTTTATAGATGATGATTTCTATAGTATAAACAGTTTATAGGTAGATAACATAAGTAAATACGAGGTTTCACAAATGAACTGTCTTCATGCATATGGTTCATGTTAATTCTTATGCCCAACAATGGTTTAACTTAGCCTTTCAAATATTTGCCATTTGTGGGGATCCAGTAGCTGAGGTATAAATGATGTGGGCATCTTTCCTGAGAATAAGGAAGTTATTTTCAATGCTGTAGTCTCTGTTCATTAGAGTCTCTGACTGGAGATATCAGAAATTCAGATTGCACTTTTCAATTGTCATGTTGAAGCACTTGTTTGAAAAGTTCTGTCAGACTTCTAATCCATATCTTTTTGTCCTGAATCATTATTAACATAAATTATACTAGTTCATCTTTATGATAATTTGAATAAAAATCAATGTGAAATATCACCTCATTTGATAAACTTCCTAGTAGACAATGAAGGGAAAATATGACAAATGGTTAACAAATATTTAGTGTATGCTGGTATTCTAGAAGCATCTAGTTGCATATAAATACATGTTGGCCTAAAATTGAGACTATAAAATCTACCCATTATAATTATTTCCTATGATTTTCAACCATCATTTATTAGTAAGTAAATAAATTTTAAATTTCATTAGTGTGATTTTAGTCACTAAATGGCATTAATTTGAAAGTACAGAATATGCCAGGTGGCTTTGGTATATGCCTTTAATCCCAGTACTCGGGAGGCAGAGCCAGGCAGATCTCTGTGAGTTCGAGGCCAGCCTGGTCTACAGAGCAAGATCCAGGACAGGCACCAAAACTACACAGAAAAACCCTGTCTTGAAAAGCCAAAAAAAGTTCAGAATGAATGAATGTGCCTTAAATTGAATTTATATATTTTATGTGTCTTAAAATGAATTCAGTGTCTTAAATTCACACTTGTAGTCTGCTTTTAAATCAGAATTGCATAGGTTTTGTTGCCTCCTTAAACCATGGAATGATAGATCACCTATAAGACACGACAATTCAGCATCACTGGTGGGTCTTTTCTAATCTACACATTCAGAATATTTTATGTCATTTCAGTGGCTGTATTTCTTTTCTTAGAACCACATATAGGCAGACAATCATGAACTTCAGGAAATTCCCACAGAAGCTGCCTTCATACATGCTCAACCTTCTTGGTAATTTTGAATTGTACTACTCAAGGATTTATCAAGTCTATATATTTGGTTTTACTTTTATTTGTAAAATATATCACAAATGGTTAGATTTGTTATATATTTCAAATAATGTTATAATGGATATCTGTAAACCTAGATAAATTCTATCAGTATCATGAAAAATAGGCAATAATTAATAAAAAGACTTATTTTTTGTTTTATAAGACTTCCTAGAAAATGGAAATTAAAAAGTCCCAGACTGCTACACACTTAAGTTGAGGAGAGCATTCCTTAAGCATATCACATAACATAATAAAATAATATACGGGTAAGAAGAATGACACAATAGTTTATGATTGATCTCAATCTGATCATCTGTCAGAGATCCACTAGTCTGTTCAGTATTGCAGGCAGTGGGCACATGTAGAAATTCAACTTTTCAGCTACATTAGCCATATTAAGAAGATTCAGTGGCCCATTATGGCTAGTGGCCATTGTATTAGGTCGCCAAAACATAGAATATTTATGACACTTCAGTAAATTCTGTTAGACAATACTACATTCCTACATTCTACTAGAGTTTCTGTGAAGCAATCCTAGTGCTCTTGTTAAGGCCAGGTCTTGAGGTGTATCTTAGGCTAGCCTTAAATTACAACCCTCCTGTTTCTGCCAGCTGTGCGTGGTACTACAGTTGAGTTCTTACACGGCTATAGTAAAACATTAAAAATTAGGACTCCCCATTGCTTTTTAATTCAAAGCAGAAATTCAACAATAAGGAAGTTACAGTATTGTTTTTCAAATTTGATCTAAGGATCAACAATTTAGTTATCCTTTGCTTGGTGCTTAGTAGAAATATGGAATTTCAGGTCTCACCACTTAACTGCTGACTTAGAATCTGTACTTTATCATACATTGTTAAGTACACTCTGAGGTTGATTTTGTTTATCTTATAGAAAAACATATCCTAGGTAGACTAATTTTAGAGTCTAATAAGTCTGCAGTTCTATGCTGCCTAGCAAACCTCCATGTTTTCCAATCTATCTACTTTATTAACTTCATTCAGTCCTTAATGATTAACTATATATATTACATACCATATATTACATACTATTACATATCACACAATACACATCACATTTCACACAATATACATCACATAACACATATTACATATCAATACATATATCACATATGACATATATTATATATTGTATTTAACATATTACATGTTAAATGACATATATTATATCACATATTACATATTATACATCACATGGTACAAATTATATGCCACAAATCACATATAACACATTATATGTCACATGTTACATATCACATATTATGTGTCACATATTTTATATCACATACTACGTATTGTATATTACACATTATATGCCACATATTATATGTCACATATTGCATATTATATATTGCCTTTACGTATTATATATCACATATTATATACTTTATATTTGTATTATATATGTAATATATTTAATGATTATATACACATATATAATACATTTTTTCATGCAATATAATCTGATACCAGTTACTCCTCGTCCAACTCCTCTTAGGTCCTCCCCTTCTACCCCTGTCAACCCATCCCCATATTCTTTTTTTCTCTTTTTAGAAAAAAAAATAAAAATATATACCAAACCAGAATAAAAAGTAAAGAAAAAGCACAAGAAATGCAACACAACATGCACACACACACACAGAACCCATAAAAGTAAAAAAAAAATTGTAAACAATAACATATAAACAAAAGGTCAGTATGACAAAAAATACTCCCTCCAGAAAACAATATGAGACAATTAATCTACACTAACATCATTGTGTTTACTCTGTGTAAGCCATCTACTACTGAGTACAAGGTCTACCTTTAAATGTGGTTAAAATACCCAGCAAGAATTCATTTTTACCTTTGTAAGCAGATGTCAATAGCTGAGGCCACAATCACCCTAATAACTAACCCAGCAAAGATCCAACCATGACAGAAAATTACAGAACAATATCGCTTATGAACACATATGCAAAAATTCTCAATAAAATACTACAACCTGAATCCAAAAGATTCCTCACCATTATCAAGTAGGCTTCATCCCAGAGGTGTAGGGATGGTTCAACATACATAAATTGATAAATACAATCCACCACATAAACAGACTGAAAAAAAAATGCCAAACAATATCACTAGATTCAGAAAAGGCTTTGACAAGATCCAACATCCCTTCATGATAAAGTTCTAGAGAGATTAGGGACATTCCTCACCATAATAAAGGCAATTTACAATCTGTATTTAATGACCATAAGGGTTGAATGGTGTTTGCCAAATGCAAACTCTGTAATCTTAACCATCCTTCAATATTGTCAGGATCATTTTTTTGCCTTCAAAATTTTATAATAGTTCCAATATCATCTTAGATATGTATGCTAAATCTTCCTTTGACTTCTACTTCACTTTCTAAATAACATTTGAAAAAAATGCAAGCAAGGATAATGAAAATGCTTTTATGTGAATGATAGGTTTTCACTTTGTGAATTTGACAGTTTTTTTCAAATACATCCATATCTTTAGAATGTTACTTGAAAATATAAAAGTATCTCATTGCAGTCATGCTTTTAGCTGATCCATATTGTGATTGTAATTTCTATGGGCAAGAGTTTCAAATATCAACAATTTTACATTGTTCAAATTAATAAAATGTTTTGCTTATAAGAGAGTGAAATAATTTCAAAGTTAAGAGTGCATAATTAGGTCACAGTATATACTGCTGTCTTTTGACAAAATGTCACTTAAGGCAAGATCGTTTGTCCATTTTGAATATTTCTTCATACTCTTCCAGAGTTTGAGAAATTGGTAAATAATTTCTCTAGAACTCACCATAAAAGGAGTTGCAGTGGTTTGCAGTAAGACATTGTCTCACCTGGATTCTTGTTATGCAGAGTGCAATTTATGAGATAATAACACTGGATTCACCTAGAGAAGCTTGTTATATTTCAAGCTCAAACCTGTGATTTTTTTCTTTTTTATTTATTCTTCATATATATTACACCCCGACTTCAATTTTCTCTCCCTCCTCTCCTCCCAGTCCCCCCTTCTCCTCTCTCCCCCAGATCCACTTCTCCTCTGTTCCCTTCAGAAAAAGGCAGCCCTCCCAGGGATATCAACCAAACATGTCATAACAAGTTAAGACTAGGCATGCCCCCTTATATTAAGGCTGGACGAGGCAACTCAGTAGGAGGAAAAAGGTCCCAAAAGCAGACAAAAGAATCAGAAAAAGCCTCCCTCCATTCCAACTAGTAGGTGTCCCACAAAAAGCTACACAGTCATAACATATATGCAGAGGACCTAAATCAGATCCATATAGGCTCCCTGATTGTGAGTTCAGTCTCTAATCCCCTATGGGCCCTGCTTAGTTGATTCTATGGGAGATTTGCTTGTGGTTTTCTTGGCTCCTATAATCCTTCAGTGTCCTCTTCTGCAGGATTCCCTGAACTCTGCCTAATCAAATCTATGAATTTAAAGCAGTATTTTAAGCTGGTGTGTATGTATATAAGTCTGGGAAGCCATACCAAAGATCATGGGGCAGCAAACACAAATATCTGGCTGTAGGAGTGACAAAAATTGCATAAGCGAATGAGGGGAGTTGGGTATGAAAAAGAAAAAGTGTAGTACAGAAGCTGGTAAATTAGAAAATTTAGGACTGATATGTGAAATATGATTAATATTTAAACTGAAAGATTGTTGCCATATGGGTAGGCATGTTTGGGATTTCTCAACATGATTATAGATTAGCAAGAGTGGTCAGGTCTTAAGTTTATGTATGATGTCTAATGATTTTTAACTATTGGCAATAATTGGATTTATTTTCTATTAATCAGATATATAAACTAGTATTTTCAATATCTAGCCCAGACATGTGGTAAAGAAATAAAATAGTGCACAGTTACAACAAGTTTCTCAGAACACTTTCTATTACGGAATGCATTATTCTATGTTTTTATGCATGTCTATGGCATTATCTTGCCGTAATATTTGGTTGCTTGTATTTTAGAATTAGTGTAAAGTTGATTTCCAGTTTTCGATACATGAAATTACTATCTTCTGGAGCTTAGGTCAGAACTCAATTTTAGGCCATTTGTGTTCACTTGGCTCTGTAGCTTGAGGTAAAGTTAGGGTAAGAATTGAATAGTCATATCAAAGTAAATCCACATATTTCCCTGGGTATTTGCTGTTGCTATTTGGAGAGTTTGGGTGAGTTGTGTCATAGATTGAAGTTATCTAGAACATTACTCTTTAGTTTCTGAAAGAATAATCTTTTTGTTTAATTGATTCTTTGTATTATTTGTTTGTTTGTTTCTATTTTATAGATTTCAGCTTTGAGCTTTATTATTTCTTGTCATTATTACTTTTGGGCATGATTTCTTCTTTTCAGGTGTGATGTTAGGTTGCTAGCATAAGTTCCTTCCATTTTTTAAATTTATGTAGGCACTTAGTGTTATGAACTTGCCTCTTAGAACATACACCTTCATTGTGTTCCATGAGTTCGGGTATGTTGTATTTCATTTTCATTTAATTCTATAAAACCCTTGATTTCCTTCTTTACTGATAATGATTCTCATGTCTTGTTATAATTGTTAATGTATATCCTTATCTAATTATATTTAACCTACCCTTTATTAATTACTATCACAAAGTTTCCAGCCTAGATGTGAAACTCAGTAAATACTCACTAAGTGAGCTATATGTCTATGGATGAAAATAATTAAATATTTTTAAATTCAATTCTTTCCTAACTAACAATGATGTATTAAACTTAAAACATTTTTTAAAAGTAAGTAATAATCTGAGATTATCTTTTGTTCAAATTGTGAGATCTTTAATTTAACCTGATAAACTAAACAGAATAAACAGAAAAATCAAGGAAAGATACTGAGGACAATTCTCATAAAAATCATTTTCTCTGATTAGTTGCCCCAAAAGAGACTATAACAGAAAGTGAAAGATTTATATTTTATACTTTTCAATGCTGAAATGGAGTTTGTTGTCTAACAGGTTTAATAAGCAAAGTTCACCTTTTCCTTTTACTGAAATGTATGTCTCATCTCTGTTGCCCATAAACCAAAATGAAAGTTTTTATCTGATGAATAGATGATTCTCATAGATTTCAGATTTCAATATAATTGGATAAATACACCTCTGAAATGCTACAGGTAAATAGATTATGTAAACTAAATTATTTTCAAAACCAAGTGATATGTATATTTTGGGTTTATACATAAAAATTTCTGGTAAAGACCCCATTAAATCAAAATAATAAATCACTAACTCAAGTTACTGTTCAGCATATTATTGTTTCCATAACTACTTTAAACATAGGTTTTGTATAGGACATTTATTGTAAATACTTATATTTGAGTTGTAAGCTTTTGATGAATTAAGGGATAAAATTGTATCAAGATGTATTTTCATTCTCACCATATGGTTTTCTAGTTATGATCAAGATATGAACTCATGTCCCTCAAACTGGAGATGGAAGTGAAAATGTCTAAGACCTTGTTTGTAGGGTGATGTGTAGGCAGTGAATCTATGCCTTTGGACTATAACTCAGTCTAATATTTCATGTGTCTTTGAAGGAAAACACTAATTTTTTTATTTAGGCATAACAAAATACTAAAAATTTTAGTGCTTCAAAATAACTGATAATTTCACAAATCTATACTACAGATTCTGTATCCAATGTTATATTCTATATTCTGCTGGAACCTCAAGTTTCTGATAGCATTCTCCCCTTTAGTGTCATTTTTTACATGATATGTAATGGTTTAATCTTTTAGTCTGGCCACGTGGGAAGTGGAAATCCAGGACAAAAAGCTTTCAGTCTCTTTCGGCCTAAACTTAGAACTGGTTTGTTATCAATTCTGTCACATTATATTGGTTTAAAAAATAAAAATTCAAATTAAATATCTTGATTGAAAACATGACCAAAATTTTATTAGAATGACAAGGTAGAGTTGATCAGTGGGTACTAAGTTATAGTTAGATAGGAGAAATAATTTCTGGTGTGCTATTGTATACCCATGTGACTACAGATTACAGCAACATACTATATATTTAAAAGTTCTAGAATAAAGAAATTTGAAAGTTTTGCCACTTAACACATAAAAATATATGAAGAGATAAGAATGTTCAACCACATTTAGACATCATGCAATTTACGTATATGTTGAAGTAACACATGCTACCTCATAAATATGTATGATGTGTATGTTTATATTATCTCAGAAATTAAAAAAAGAAAATGGTTCCTGATATTTACTATTAAATCATAGGCATATAAAACATCATTAACACAATATGCATTAATTTATTTTTTAGAGAGTTTCTACTTTACTTTAAAATGTTATTTATTGTTATTAATTATTTATTAATATTATTATTAGTGTGTGTTTGTGTGGTTGTATTCATGCATGAATGTGTGTGTGTGTATGTGCATGAGCATGCATGTGTAGGTGGGTATGTATATAACAGCATGTCTTCTGAGATTAGAGAACAGCCATATTGAGTTGATTTTCTCCTTCAAACTTTCAGTGGATTGTGCAGATTGAATATGGGTCACCATGTTTGCAGGGCAAGTGCATTTACCCACTGAACTACATTGCTAGCCCAGTTTGTTTTATTTAGTGTGTTAGCATTTAGTTAGCTATGTGAAATTTTTTAGAAAACATGATATATTATATATATATATATATATATATATATGTGTGTGTGTGTGTGTGTGTGTGTGAACAAAATAGGTGTAGTGGGGCCAGAGAAATAATACCTTCAGAAGGTTTCCTCCTATAATTTTTAATATCCAAATTTACCAGAAAAAAATGGATAGGTCATCAGTTATGTCTGTTTTCATTTAATTGTGTGTTTATTAAAAATAAACTGCTTTAGTAGGGGTCATAATAGTTATTAATTTTTATTTTTTTAGTCTACACAAAGTTCTAATGGATCTCCAGAATCAGAAATTAAAAGAGCTAGACGACTGGCTAACAAAAACAGAAGAGAGAACAAAGAAAATGGAAGAAGAGCCCTTGGGACCCGATCTTGAAGACCTAAAATGCCAAGTACAACAACACAAGGTTTGTAGACATTCTGCTATTTGCTTTCTAGACTAGAAAACCATTTGTGTGTATGTATATTACCTATAAATATGAACACATGTGACATTTTTAGATGGGACAGGAAGCTTAGAGTCAATAATTCAAATTGACCTGTAATGTTTCATTCATTATTGTACTGTTTTGACTATGTTCCCCTCTAAGAAGAGGGTGTTGCCAATGTGATAATTTAAAGAAGTGATATTTTAAGAGTTGATTAACCCCTATAAATTCTTCCCACATAAATAATATTAAGTCCCTTATAAAAGGATGTGTCATGCAGTATTCGGCTATCTTTTCACCATCCTAAGATTCTAAGAGATGACACCTTGAATTTGGCTTCCAATCTTATACATCTCAGATAATAATATTTGCCTTTATAAATAATCCTATCTCAACTATTTTTGTTATAGAAGCACAAAACAGAGTAAAGCATATATTCTTTATCAAACACAATGTAATCAGGAATTTTTATTTTGAAAACTATTCACACTTATTTCTTGAAGAGAATAATGCATAGTGTGTTAAATACTAAAATTGTGTTTTCCTGTGAGAGAGCTTCTTCAAGGATTACCCAAAATATACACTCAAACTTTATGTCTAAGGATGCATTTTGTATATGTTTACCTTCAGTTCATAATTACTTAAAGTAGAGCAAACTTTGTTAAAAAATAAATATCAGTAACATTGTTTTACATAAAATCAAATATTTTTTTAAATTGTAAGAGGCTTTGTCCAAATTGCTTATACATTTAGACTTACACTTTCTGGTTGGTAGAAATCTTTTGTTGTTTTTGTTGGCTTACCCTTACTGTGATTGAATTCCTATGATTTTTGTGTATCAACACAATTTTGTTTCAGAATTCAAGTGTGGTTCATTCCAACATGGACTAATCAATGTTAAAACTTGTGAGTTTTGTGGTTATAGTAGGAACTTTCCTGCTCCAGGAGTGCGAAATACAGCCAGGAGCTTTGAAAATAGTCCAAGGCCAGAGCCACGGCAAATAGAAAATAGAAATATAAGAAACCTAGGTAAACCCAAGTTTTTAGATCAGCAACTAATATTTTTAATAGTATATCTCCAATTATTTTTACTGGAAATTACATTTTTGGGCACTCTATTTATGAAGACTGACTTTATTTGGTCAGTGTGTGTGTGTGAGTGTGTGTGTGTGTGTGTGTGTGTGTGTGTGTGTGTTTCTGTCTGTCTGTCTGTCTGTCTGTGTAGGAGTACGTACATGTGAGTGCAAGTGCACACAGGGCAAATGATGGTGTCAGATTCTCTGAAACTGGACTCATAGGAGAGCCACCACACATGGATTCTCAGAGTTGCACACAGTCATCTACAAGAACAGCAAATGTATTTAATCCCTCAGCAATCTCTGAAGTGTCTGAACAACTTTTCTGCTGCTCCCAGGATCTCCATTGCTTGTGTCTATTAAATGGAAAGGGCTTATCTGTTTTCTCAGCTCATACCTCCTATTTTATTTATTGTGCCCAACTTCATTCTTAGTTTCTAAGACCAAACATCACAGTTCTATGAAGTTAAAAGATGCTTTTCTTTCTATGATCCAAAATGATTATTTTCTTGTTGAATAAACTTCCATTTTGACTAACAAGTGGGCCTGATCCTTGCTGTTGTTACCTCTCTTTCAGTAGTTCAATGGCTGTTGCTGTTAAAAATTTACTTTTATTAGTTTTTTTTTAGTGTAGTCCATAAGTGTTATATCTCTTTAGAATTGAAGTTATAGGCAGTTCTGAGCCTTCTGCAATGGGTCCTGGTATTGGAACTGAAGTCCTCTGCAATAGCCATATGTGCTTATAACCACTAAGACATCTCTCCAGCACCTCCATTGTGGTTTACGACCAAATATTTAAGGATTATAATTTCCATCCACTAGCACCAGGAGAAAATGAACTATCAACTGTGTTACAATTATCACATGATCCCATGACTAAACTTGTCATAAATAAATTAATTGAACATGTGATACAAATGTTAGCTTAACTGTTAAATTTCTAACTGTGCTACTGCCACTGTGGAGACATGTATTCTTCTGATGGACCCTTTATCTAGCCCTTTCCCCTGGATCTATGCTGGAAATTATGTGTAATGGGTATGTATTCAAAAATAGCTTCAATTTATCTGACAGAATTCGCTGTCCCTAGAAGCATCTCAGCCAAGCACTGATACAATCTACCTAAGATTCCTTGTCCTATGAAGGAACTATTCTAAGGTATTACCCAGTACCAAATATCAGATTCTCAAGCAGTATATAATGCTTCACATTCTCACTCATTCCTAGCATATCATGACATCACCTACTAAATGAACTTTTTGCCCCCAGCCTATTATCTTTTGATAAGGATCTGCTGTTTTGAGAGAGGAGCTAACATAAACATCTTGTCTTAGGCAGCGAAGTTCTATCATTAACTAAATTTATGTTTTTTTCAGAATCCATTGAATCTATTGCAGTTCTCATATATTTTCTTTGGAAATTAATGATGTTTCTAGTATTATTTCCAGTTAGAATTTTCCCATGTTCAAAAGTTTTGAAATCTAAATATTTTTCAAGTAACTGAAGTGTTGTTGGTTGTTTTTTCTCTTTTTTGGGGGGCGGGCACCACCTAGCTCTCAAATAATCACACATGGCTTATTCTTAATTATAAATGCCCAGCCTTAGCTTAGCTTGTTTCTTGCTAGTTTTTCTTAACTTTAAATGATCCCATCTCCCTTTTGCCTCTGGTCTTTTTCTTTGCTTACTTCTGTATATCTTACTTTCAATTTTACTCCATGGCTGGCTGTGTGGCTGTGTGGCTGGCCCCTAGCATCCTCCTCTCTTTGTTCTTTTTCTCTTTCTTCTTCTCCTCCTTCTATTAATTCTCTCTGCCTGCCAGCCCTGCCTATTCTTTCTCCTGTCTTGCTAATGGCTGTTCAGCTCTTTATTAGACCCTCAGGTGTTTTATACAGGCAAAGTAACATAGCTTCACAGAATTAAACAAATGCAATATAAAAGAATGTAACACATCTTTGCATCATTAAACAAATATCCCACAGCATAAACAAATGTAACACATCTTCAAACAATATTCTACAACACTGAAAGATAAGTTCTATAGGATGTAACATCAAAAGGAAAATTCTGATACTGAATGCTTGAGTGTGAAAACAAACAACAAAAAACAAAACAAAACAAAACAAAAAACAGGAAAAGGAGGCTCCCAATATCATGGGAAGCCTGTCGGTGTTATTATGGTTCTAGTTTACCTAATCAAAGGCCTGAGATTCATACTCTGAACAGATTTTTTATTGAGGTTGCACATACCACCCAAGATGTTTTCTGATAATTACCTGGAATGGTTTATGCTTTTTTTGAAGATCTAAAGTGAATGGAATGTAAGATATTTGACTAATATTGTCATAAACTCTGAATAGATTGTCCATTACTGGAAAAACATGCCATTTCCAATGAATATATAATTGCTTTATGAAAATAATTTGAAGCAAAATGATTATATGCAAGTTTATTATGGAACATGCAATATCTCAGACATATTAATGTGTAATTCATAATGAAAATAGAAAAAATAAGCTTAGTGGCTCAGAGTAAAGCCAATTCTTAGTTTTATCCATTTATATGCACCTTGGAAAGATTTGTGTTTATAGACTTAAAACACTGGAAAAACAAAAGGTATTTTAAATTTAAAGTGCAAAATGAAATCATTTGTGTTAAACTTCCATGTTCTGTATTTTTAAGTAAATTAGTTCAAATAAATGGATAATTGAAATAATAATTGATTCATTTTATAGATTTATTTTCCCAAAATCTATTAATCAAAGAAAATGAAAAAAATTCCTTTTGACAGCAAAGTGAATCATTAATTTCCCTCTTTTTGCATTGCCTCATTGCTTACCATAGATAATATTTAGAGTATTTTACTGTTGGTCAACAGCCCAAAATCCTTGAAATATCTCTATGTTTTTGTTGTTGTGGTAGTTGTTCTGATCTGATCAGAGGGCATATATTCCTTAACTAAAAAGCAAGATAAAAATATTTGCAAAATCAGCCAGGTGTTGGTGGTGCACGCCTTTAGTCCCAGCACTTGGGAGGCAGAGACAGGTGCATCTCTCTGAGTTCGAGGCCAGCCTAGTCTACAGAGTGAGATCCAGGACAGGCACCAAAACTACACAGGGAAACCCTGTCTCGAAAAACCATATATATTTGTAAATCTTGTAAGTGCACTGTGAATGTTATAGACACACATGCACAATTTGTGAGAGCACCCTTTGATATGTTCATTCCAGCACCACTTCACTATAAGGTATATTGGAAGCTCCATCATGGGGAAATGCCATCAAGATAAGACATTTCAGTGAAACTGCTAGTTAGCAAGTGAAAGTATATTGGTTGTTACTATTAAATTCAGCCAAATGGTTAATTCTGGATAACTGTAAATATTTCAATTGGTTGCAAATTTAGTTGTTTTTTTTTTAAAGTAAAACAAAAAAACAAAATCAAACTCCTTTCCATTGAATCTTCTTAGCTGTTCCTTTGAAGAGGGCGTTTAGGGGGTTACTTTGAGGACTGAATACACTGAAACATGTCCGAAATCATTCTGACTGATAATCTCTGTCTGAGAGATGGAGTGTTTTAGTTATGCTAATAAGGGAATTATCTTAAATTAGTAGGCATACTATTGAAGAAGTGCCTTCTGTGGTTTGGAGATTTCATTAATTGGAAAGGAATTTAATATTTGGAGGGAATTCCCAGCAAAAGGAAAAAGCATCGTGATAAAATTGTGTTCCATGGTAGTTAGACTGACATGGAGTTTTGGTTACTCAGCTAGGTTTCCAAATCTTTTCAGACCTAGATTTTTGAACATTGTCTCAATGACAGCATCAACAATGTCCTCACAAGTCATTAAAATATGAAGCTATAAATGTAATGTGCACTATGTTCAGACTCCAGTGGACGTTCCATGTTAAATGCTAATTAATACAACCAAATAACCCACTAGAAGGTCAGTCACCTATTCTTTCCATGAAGTTAATTTCAAACATTTCACTTGCCAAGAATGTGAAATGTTCTCATCTGATGACCTTTAAAATGATCTGGACGTTCATGTAACAGAGAAGGTTTGGTGTAATCCTGCCAAAGGAACTGACCTTTCATTTCATCCCACTGCATCCCAGTAGCTCTGAGCAAACACTCATTAAAGCTTCTCGGTGCAGTAAGGAATACAAAGACCAACTGTCTCTGAAATCCTTCTCAAGCATCTCACAGTCCAGTATCCAGATAGAGACAAAAAACAAGGAACCATACATGAGGCAGATTAAGCAAAAGGCATAAGAGCTGAAGTTGGTGATCTGTTGGAATAAAGGGAATGAAGTTAGAAAGGATGAAGTACATTTGGTCTGAATCTTGCATTAAAGTTCTACATCACCAGAGCTAGAAGATTTCAGTTTGAGTGTGGGGGGTATTATACAGGAGACCCAGACAGGTTCAGTTTTTCTATGGGTCATAAGGAACCACCCTGGTCTGAAATTAAAGTAAAATGAATAGCAATTGAGAAAAAAACTTAATTTTGTGTATAATTTGTCTAGTAAGAGAAATGATATCACAGGAAAGTGGGAGGCAAAATGACATCTTAGAAGACTATTCCAGCAAGTATGCACAGCCTGAAAAAAATTATGAACGGGTGTAACATTTTGGAGCTTAACAGCTGAGCCAACAGGCCTAGAATTAGAGAATGAGAAAAAGAGCTTTAAATAACAGCTTCTGAGAGTAGGCAATTGGAAGACCAGAGTTGGAACTAAGAAAGTAGGCAATAAAAAGAGATGCAGTATTTGGGAAGAGGATGAGTAAGTCAGATAAGCCTTGAGAATGCCTTAAAATCAAATACTGCTTTTAGTGCTTAGCAAGCTCTCTCCCAACCTAAGGATGATTCAAATTACCCATTCTTACTGCATTCCTAGCCTTTGCCCTTGTAAGTGCTTAATGAAAGTTTGATGTCTATGTAAGTAAAGACAAACAATACACTCAGGACAAAAATATCATACTATTACCAAAGAACCAAAGCTCATCTGGGTTTCTACAATGCCTCGCAGAGTACTTAAGAAACAATTGCTTAGGGAATGTTTTATCAGAACACATGTTTTTTTTTTTTGGTTTTTTCGAGACAGGGTTTCTCTGTGTAGCTTTGCGCCTCTCCTGGAGCTCACTTGGTAGCCCAGGCTGGTCTCGAACTCACAGCGATCCTCCTGGCTCTGCCTCCCAAGTGCTGGGATTAAAGGCGTGCGCCAACAACGCCCGGCCAGAACACATGTTTTAATAATTTTCAATGTTTCATTACATAAACTGTCCTCAACATTGCTACCTTTCTGACAGGAGCAAAACAGCTTCACAACTGGAATAAGCAATAAAATTATGTGTATCTACAAAAAAACAACTCTTAATGATGAATAAGAAATATTTCTATAAAATGACTTACATGGATCTGTATCATGTTTCTTGTCATAGGTTTTTTTCTTTGTCCCCATACCAGTTTGATTTCCTTATGCAAACACCTTCATTTATATTTACTGTAGAATCATTTTCACAGTAATATTATCTTCACATGAATATATATGACTTAAAGTAAAAGAAATAGTGTCACTTTCATGCATTCTATATAATTGTATGTTTATAATACTGTTATAATTTCTTAAATCTAGTTTAAAAGACTAGGTTTTCTACTACCATTTTAAGTGGTACATTGCAAATACAGCTGTATTCTAGATAATGTCCGTGATTATTGTAACAATAATAATGATCTGCATGTTCTTAGGTGTTGTAGTTGATGCTCTCCTAACAACTGAAGACATAACTTCTTTATACTAAGGATTGTAAAATTATTGAATGATATTTTAATGGTGTGTTCTATAATTTAAGCACACTGACAACATTTAGTAACCAAAAGGTATGAACTATGATTAACAAGAATAACAGGAATAAGTAATTGTACTCAGGTGGGCTATTCCCATGCATTTGGCTTATTAATAGGATAATTATATGTACATATTCCATAATAAAATACACATTTATTTACTCCTTCTAGTACCACTAAACATTGTGCTGGCTGATTCTAAAGTATTATCTCATTTAACTCCAGCCTAAACTTGTGTTAGGGAGATTTTGACATATAAATAAATCTTTATTAAGAGATTGCACAAAGTAACATCTCCAGCAACTGGTAATTTCCAATTTTCTTTTTATCTTGCAGTATTATCTAGGTTGTTTGAATTCATAAACTAAAGAGCTCTCCCTGCCTATGTTTTAAATGTGTTTCTGAGTGACACATTTACGAAGACCCCTGTTTTGTTTTTTTTTTTTTTTTTTTTTTGGTTTTTCAAGACAGGGTTTCTCTGTGTAGCTTTGTGCCTTTTCCTGGAACTCACTTGGTAGCCCAGGCTGGCCTCGAACTCACAGAGATCTGCCTGGCTCTGCCTCTCGAGTGCTGGGATTAAAGGCGTGCGCCACCAACGCCCGGCGAAGACCCCTGTTTTTAACCTTCATCTTTCTGCGTTCAAACAAAGAAACTTGTCCTCTATTTTGGAGCTTCATTAAATCATGATTCCATCTGTGAACCTATAGTTTAGAGACCATGCAGAAAAGTATCCCAGAAACTTAACAGTGCTCTAATAGTATTGTTAATTTTTAGATGTAAATGACAGAGATTAAATATATAGAGGCCTCCAAACTTAGAGTGAACCATGATGGAAAAGTACACTAGTGATAACTGTTTCTGGGATGCTCAGAATCAAAAATTTTAAGGCAGTAGTATATTTGTATTCATACTGTAGCTTTTTCTGTAAATTAGACCTAAAGGGACAAGTAAAGCTACAGCAAAGGAGGAAATAGGCTCATTATATTAATTGCATTACTATCTGAGAAGGGGAATAAGAAATAGATTGATTTAACTGAGATTAATGGTGGCATTTTATGCCATATACATGGATGCATACATTAATTGATTATAGGGAGAGAGGTAATGGCAAGAAAATTAAGGACTTCCATTCAGTGATTATGATTTTTATCTTATGACATGTCTCTTGCTGATTTTTTCAGCAAAAAATCCTTAGATCTGTCAACTTAAAACTGCAGTTTTACTTTAAATTATATTTGTATTCATTTATCAAAATTTGCAAACATTTATATGATGCTCTCTGATCATATTAGTCAATCACTACCTCCTTCCAACTCCCCTCTAGTGTTCCCACCACCACATCTCCTTCTCAACTTCATGTCTCTTTCTCTGCTTTTCTTATTGATAATCCTTTGAGTTTAATTAGTGCTGTCCATACAACATTCCTGTGTGTGTAGGGCCATCAGTTGGGATGCGTTCGACCTACCAGTGGCCACAATCCCAAAGCAAAGTGACTCTGTCTTCCTCAGCAGCCATTAATTGTCAGTAGTTCCTCAATCAAAGTTTCAACCTCAAGGGCGCCTCCCCTCTCTGTACTGAAATTTTGACTGGTCTTGTGCAAGTAACCATAGTATCTGTGAGTTGCTGTGTGCAGCATATGTGCCATGTCAGTATTTCATAACTCTTCTTCCCACCTGCTGGCTGTTACATTCTTTCTGTACTCCCACATCTTTGCAAGATGTTCCCTAGGCCTTGGATGATGGGTGGTAGAAAGAGATGATTCATCCACAGCTGAGCACACATAGTTACTTATACATTACTCTTTAACCAATTATGAATCTCTGTTAATCTTGTATAAATAATATGAAAATTTAATGAGGATTTTAGGGGAATGGGGTATGGATAAGCAGAGAAGAGCTCTTTCCTGTCTACTACACTAAGACAAGTGTTCATATCTCAGCACATAAGTCAAGTGACTCACAGATTCCTAGAACTCTGGCTCCAGGGGATCATCTACATGCTCGTTTGGTCTCTGTGTGTACCTGATACACACATATTCATCTATACTCACACCAATGCACATGTGTGCACACACACCCAAATGCCCCTACCTTTACACCAAGGCACATATACAAAGACTAAAAAGAAATATTTTTAAACCTTTAAGTATTTTAGATCAATTATAGATTTTTTTCAGACCCTAAACTTTGCTGTAATGTCAGACTGGCATTTTATGAATTGCTAGAAGCACATTTATTAGACAATGAAAGGCACAGTGGATTAGATGAGGGAGAGTAGTCAGGTAACTACTAAGATCTTGTGGCTTGATTTAACAGCTTTCTTCTGAACATGCCTAATTATGAGGTTTCAGAGGTAAATGGCTGGTAATATTTATATAGTTGATGTTGCATTGGGCAAAATGCTAATCAACTGTACCTTAGTCTGTCTCAGAGCTCTGCTAGATAGCTATATATCCTTTTGCACTAGTTAGAATGTTGAAGCTTAATTTAGCAAGAGACACAGGGATCAAAGCTAGCCACTCTGCCTTCTGATACTGAATCTCTGATAGATTTTGGTTAATGTTCCCCATACTGTGTTGTCAATCACTGGCGATATGAATTTTTTATATATAAGTGTATTATCTGTTATTAAGAATTTTTCTTAACAATGGAACTCACTTTTAGGTGATGAAAATCAATATTTCTATGGTCTCTCAAATTCACTTGTTGAAGTTGTCTTTTTAGAAGTCTTCTCCCACTTGGTAGTTCCAAGGCTTGGCAGACACAAAAACACTCCCTTGTAGCCAAAAGGTAAAAATAATGGAGTTTTATATAAAAGTATCAAGTCCTATGTAAAGAATTGAAGACCAAAATACAGGCTTTTCTAGAAGAACCTGCTAGGGAAGCTTATTTAAAATATTCAGTGAATGTACAACAGTTTATGTGCCCTAAATAGATCCACACAGGGAGATGGACAATACTTCAGGCAGCCAGGCTTAACAAAGTGAATATTTGACTGAAAATAAAATTGGAAATCATTACCAGATCATTTCACTCAGGGTACCTAGGGATCTAGAAGCTAGTACAGTGTAGAGTTTATGAAAACAGGGAATTAGCAGTGGCTAGAAAAAAAAAGAACAAAAATAAATGGCCCATTTCTCCATCATTTTCAGTGAAAGCATAAGATGTTGTGATTTGAATTTTAAGCAAATATGTGTCCAGAATTTTGAATTAGTTAATTAATAATAAACATCATGGGCATTTTGTTATGTGGTTTTTATATTAAACATTACTTTCCTAGATGGGCAAATAATCCCTGTTCCTAGAAGTTTTCTGTGTTTGTAAGATCTTTGCAAGTAGTATGTTTGGTAGATAGGATGCTGTAAACTTTTTTAAATGTAATATTTATAATTAACCATATCTTAAAAGTTATTTGGGAGGAAGAAGCTGCTATTCTTAAACTCTATACAGAAAGCATTATATATGTTGTTTTTCAGTGGGGATGTGTGTTTCTATTTGTGTCAACTTTCTGGGAATGCTGTCAATAGTCTAATGAATATAGTAGGAGGATTGAAAGAAAGTGTACACAAAGGTAACCACAGCAGTTCTGTATCCAGGTACATTGAATCTGTACTTTGACCAAAGGAACCAGGACAAAATTCTTGAAAAAACAAGGCATCCCACCTTGTTTTAGTTCCTACTATATTTACCTTTCTATATGGGCTGATCTTTACATCTAAGTGCAAGTCTAACACTTTTCTATACTTACATACTTCCTTGTATTCATTAGTTAAGCATTATCTCATATCTGAATTGAGAACTAACAAGGTAGCACGGGTCTTGAACACTGAAGTTACTTTTTCCAATGAGTGTTTCCAAGCTGTTTGGGCTGGTGAGAACACAAAAGTTTGTACTATTGGTGATGTTTTAAGGAATTATAGAAGCAAATCATGTTTGAATTATAATATTGAGATCCAGTACTAAGAGGTTAAAATTTGGTAGAGTTCTTTAATTAGAGCATTATTTAGAAAAAGAGAGGTATGATAAAACTTCAGTCAAATCTAAGGGTTTTTGATGTATTTCGCTGTTGCCCTTTTCTGTTGTCATAAGAAAGAAAAGATTGCTGTTTGACATTAGAGAACAAATATCACTGACATTTGTATCTAATAATGGTATAGAAATTTAATTAGGAGCATGACAGATCACTAACCTGGCCAGTGTGACAAAAGCATCACTTTAATAAAAATAATGGATCATAAAATAGCCAGCACATATACATTTAAATTGTACATTTTTGATAATGCAAACCACTTTTGTAATTACATAAGACAGAATTTTGACTTGAAGATGAAGGTTTTGAATAGTCAAATTTCAATGTGCTACTCCGGGGACATATCTGTATTTGGAAATAACTTGGCTCATATTTCAGGCTTAATGAGCACAGCAACAAACTTCTATTGTATAAATATAACTATGAGAAATTCAATTCCCTAACAAGTCAATATTTAACTAAAATTTTAATTAAAATATTGTAACCATATTTGGTAGTCTTAAAAATACATGATATCAAGCAGGAAGCCAGGCAAGCATTTTGTTTTACCTTCAAAGATAAGATGGCAAACATACAATTTGTGTTTGACATTTTGCTACTTATACAAAAAATGACTTTCAAAAGTAGTCTCCATTGTGTTTTATAATCTTTCCTTTATTGATAATATTGAGAAGCATTAATACTGCAATAATCATTCTTAATGATTTTGGGTATTGATAACTCAGAACAAGGAATTTTACAAGGGTTTCTATTTTGCAACTACTGAATTTGCTCAAAAAACTTTAACATTATCAATTTAAGCCAGAGATGTTATAGTATTAAAAAGTCACAGAAGAGAAGAAAAGCTATTGGACATAATATTAAGTCATATGTGGAGTCTAATCCAGTGCTATGTGCTCAGTAAGCCAATATAGAGAGCCCTTCCTATGTTTCTGCAAATCCCGCTGGTCATTCCAATCAAAGTGGTACTTTCAGTTTAAAGTTATCAAATCATCATTAGTTTCAATAATACCTTGTATTAATATTTTTCAAAAGAATGAGATATATATCATTGATGAAAATGGCAAAAAACTCAAATATCTCATTTTATAACTAATACACAATAAGAAATCAGTTTAATACTAGAAAAATCAATAGTACATTCATCACACATTCTTTATAAAGTTTTGCTCTATAGAAGTATTTCATGAATCAAACAATGATTTCTACATGTTCCTTTACCATAGTATTAAAGCAGTGACTATAATTTGTGTGTAAAATGTTGTTCAGTCTGGTATTATTTCCTAGTACACTTTTACTTTTGAATATATGATTATATATATATATATATATATATATAAAACTTCATGTGGAAATATGGGAAAATATTTTTCTAAAGTTATAGAAGCCAGGTTATAATATTCTGGCAAACTAATAATTGTCTTAATTGTTCTAAAAATTCCTGGCTGACAAGCTGAAAGTCTTAGCTTATATAACTCAAAGAAAGAGGAGGTGGGGGGGATACTTGACATCACCTTCAAGGACAACTTTGAATGTTAATGTTTCTATTTTCAGTCTCCTGGAAGAAAGAGTTTTATTAACCAGTGCAAGATCTAGGATGTCAAATTCATGACGGGCAGTATACATTTCACACACAAAATAGGAGCATAGTCATTTTATCATAAATTCCTTCACTTGAAAATGTAGCATGAAAATCTAGAGAGAATTATAAAGAAGTTATTTTAGAGTAATCTAAAATATTGAGGCTTGAAATATAAAAGTCCTAGGATTAAAGTGTTCATGCACTTGAAATTGTGGTTCATCCATCCTAATAAGGTCACCTACAATTTTCATAACATTTGAATAACTAAGAAGGAAACTGATAGGTCCCAGGCATTACAGTTTTGTATGTACAGGCAGTAGGATTGCCAGAAACTAAAAGACAATATTTCCAAACTATCTTTCCATTAATGTGTTATATAACAAAATACTTTAAGAAGAAAACTAGTTATCTAGAAGATTTAAATACCAATTAGAGGAAACCCCATAATAGTGTACTGTACTGAGGTTTTGGGGGACTGCAGCTCCAGGTAGGGATGTTTTTGCCAAATTCTTGTAAAATTTTATTTCTTGAAACATGCAGTAAGATATTGATAGCTGTGAGTAAGCAAATGGTAGAACTAGAGAAAACTAGCAAGGAAATGTCTCTTCAGACAGAAGATACTTAATAATGTGAAATGAGATGCTGTGAAAATGGATATTGGACTTGGCAACCTTTGAAAGAAATACTTTGATGTGATAGTGGGCAGTGAAGTTCAAATTAACTAAGCACAGAGGATAATTTTAAAAATATAATATTTTCCAGTGAATATTAACATATTAAATAGAAAATTCAGACTTTCAGGTCAAATGTGATTACTTTCTCTCAATGGTAATCAGACATTTTAGTAAAGTGGACAATACCAAGGATGCTAGAAGTACAGATGATTAAAGACAAAGTCCTTGAAAAGGTAGAGAGTGTGTGAGAAAAAGTGCACTCTACCTGTAGCCTTCACAATGTATGATCTGCCATCACACTCTGGAGTTCAAATGAAATAGAGAATATAATTACCGAGTAAACTAACAGAAATGGTTTGAAATCAGTCTAGGTTATTGAGTGATTGCATTATTCCATGTGTGGGAGAAAGAACTCACATGCACTTGAGAAGAGATGTTTTTAATATTTACTTTTGGATTATTTTCTTTCAGGTGCTTCAGGAAGATCTAGAGCAGGAACAAGTCAGGGTCAACTCTCTAACTCACATGGTGGTAGTGGTTGATGAATCCAGTGGTGATCATGCAACGGCTGCTTTGGAAGAACAACTTAAGGTCAGATGTTTTTAACATTTAATTCTAATTAATGTATTTAGAAAATTCAGAGTGTAATTCATTTAATGTAGGTAAATTAATATGTTAATCATTCAAATTCAAATCATTCTCCATTTGTGCATTCTCAGTTTCAGTAACTTAACAATGGTGCACACACTACTTTCTATGCCTTTGAGGAAATCCACAAATTCAGATCTAATTATTTCTTATTGTACTTAAAATTTATGCATTAGAGAACTATGTAAACAATACTGTTTATATATGCTTCAAACCTACAATCTGAGTGTGGGCAAAAATTAACTTGAAATTTACTAAATTACGAAAATATGAGTACCTTTGGTATTCATTCCTTTAATATTTCAGTTTTTGTTCTCATGAAAACATTGGGTGTTTTAAATGATAAAGGTTAGTTAGAATAGATATTCATCCATTCAAACCTCCTTTCCAACCTAATTTAAGGTATTTTTGCTTAAGGAATGTATGAAGTATGGTAGCAAATGCCTGTAATTCTAGCACTTCAATGGTAGAGTCATGAGTATTGGGAGTTTGAGGCCAGACACAGCTTCACAATAATCAGCTTTGGTTAAATGAGAACCTGCCCACCCCAGGCCAAAAACAAGGATGGAGAGAAGTCTCAGAGGTTAGCGCAGTTGCTTTTGCAAAGGAACAGCAGCCACATGGCAACTCACAACTATCTGTATCTAGATAAAAGGGTTCTGACCCATATTCTTACCTCAGGGGCCTCCTGCCAACACATGGTGCACAGAAGTACACTCAGGTACCTACACATACACATAAATGAAAAATAAATATTAAAAACAACAGACAAAAATGATAATGTGGATATTTCAAAGTTCTATTTTATATGTGCATGCCCAAGTATGTGCATATACGTACGGAGCCAGAGATGGAAAGTAGGTGTCCTCCTCAACCTTAGTTTTTGAGATAGGGTTTCTCTCTCAACTTGAACTCATCAATTTTGCCAGACTGGCTGCCCAGCAGATCCCAGTGATTCTCCTGTCTCCATCTTCCAATCCTGGGTACTGGGATTATGGGTATGCATCACTGCTCCTTCCTTTTTACATGGGTGCCTAGGGATCAACTCCTGGTGCTCTTGGTTGCGTGAGAATCACTTTATTTACTAAACTATCTCCTTAGTCTGCTGCTTATAAGGTTCATTGGGCCCAAGAAAGGGCTGTCCTTCCTTTGTGACAGGTAGGGGCCACAAGTTTAATATCTCAAAGGATCCCCTCCATTACAAGTTGAAGTGACTTTATGAGACTAAAGTAGTTCCTAACAGTAGCTCCAACCTAACCTATAACACAGATTCTAAATTCTTATCTTTGTTTTCTTGTCTGTTGTGTTAATAATTTTTTTCATTCCAGTGAAATGTCATGTCCTTGAGTTACTGCTTTAGACTGCCAGTCTGCAACAATGCTATTTCATTTTCTGTTATTAAGTGACAAAGGAGTAAAAATTTTCTAACAGACTGAATATTTTTACCACAAAGCATCACTAGTTATTTCAACCTATGTCAGTTACTTATATTCTCTAATAATATTGCTGAGATCTGAGAACCTTTATGTTATAGTGTATGGTAATATATCATGAAAGTTAGGGTCAATTTTGTATTGCACACGTACATACGGCTGTCAGAAAAAAATACTGAATTTGAAAAAACTCCAAACTTCTGATGTGAAAATGACTAATTGTTGGGAGGCAAAAATCTAATACTCAACCTTTTCCATACCTTTTCAGAAAAGATTTTAAAAGCCTGTGTATCAAAATTCCTTCTGAATGGTGACTGGTTAAAAAATGAAACAGAACATTTTATAAGACAAATAACATTTCCAAATACTAGAAACACATTGGCTTTAGCTGCTCTAACACAAATAGCCTTATGATATAATTATTTAAGGTGATGCTTTTGGGACAGAAGCAGCTTGAGAACAGTCCATAGAACTCATAAATGAAGACTGGGTTAAACTTCATATAAGGAAAATTGGGAGTACTGAGCATAAGGCTTAATGTAGTCATTTAGAAAGCTATTTTCTGAGGCCTGAGAGATGACCCAGAGTTTAAAACTGATTGATTCTCAGTTATGTGCATGGAAGTTTTGATCCCAGCACCCACATAAAGCAGGGATGTAACCCAGCTCCATGAGGGTACAAGAGACAGGAAAATCACTAGGGCTTGCTGGCCTCTAGTCTAGTATGGGAGCCCCATTTAGAGGAAGAAACTGCCTCAAGGTAGTAGGTACGAGTAAAAGAAAAGAAAACCCCATACCCTCCTCTGACCTCTATACATATGTGTGTCCATACACTCACATAGACACATAAAGAAACACACATGCATAAATAATGAGAGAAAGAAATTTGCTTTTATTATTTTCATTTTTTATTTCATTAGCCCAGAGATAGCTGCTGAAGTATATGCGCATGTCTTATATCTTTTATTTACAGAAACACAGTGCACACCTAGCTGTCTGTGATTGCCTTTTCCATTAAGTAACTGTCAACCACTATCTTCCAGAATCCTGACAAAGTGTTATTCCTTATTTAAGGTCATCATTTTGACTCTGTATCAAATAGCCTTATTTCACTTTTAAGTAGTCTAGACTAATGTATAAAAGGACAGTGTTATGTGGAATTAAGTGGAGCGAAACATCACTTTATAAAATGTTTCAAGTCTATTAAACAATGGCAATATTAATATTTTATTTGTTTTGTTTAAGGGATGGCAACAGATGTGTTTGTGTGTGTGTGTGTGTGTGTGTGTGTGTGTGTAAAATGTATAAAGACAAAATAAGGGTGATGAATATTTTCTACTCATTAAAAATTTATCATCTCTCTCTATTGGGAAATTTTAAACTCTTACATTCTAGTAACTACAGTATATAATAAAATATTGAGAACCATAGCCATCGGCTGTGCTGTGGTAGAATATTAATATTTTTATTCTTCCAAATTTTTTTGTTAACCAACTTTTCTTTTCCTTCTTGCTTTAATCTTCTTATCCTCTGTTGGCCAAGGATCTACTCAGTGACTTTATAAAACCAACTTCATAGTTTCTAATATGAGTGACTTTTCCAACATGCAATACTCTTCTTTCTGTGCTTGGCTTATTTCACTTAAATTATTGTTATTGCACCAGGACATTCTTAGATTGGAAAAGGAGGTCTAGGAAGTAGCAAGCTGTTTATTGCAAATATTGAATTCAAACAAGAATGTGATATGTTTAAGTGTTTTAAGAGAGGTCTGATGGGTATGTCATTCTGTATGCTGTGAATGTGTGTCGCTATGATTGGGTTGATAAATAAAATGCTGATTGGCCAGTAGTCAGGCAGGAAGTATAGTATAGGCAGGATAAGCAGAGAGAATTCTGGGAACAGGAAGGCTGAGTCAGGAGTCACCAGACAGACACAGAGGAAGCAAGATGTGAAGACAGAACTGAAAAAAGGTACCAAGCCATGTGGCTAAACATAAATAAGAATTATGGGTTAATTTAAGTGTAACAGCTAGTCAATAGTTAGCCTGAGCTAATGGTCAAACAGTTTTAATTAATATAAGCCTCTGTGTGTTTACTTGGGTCCAAGCGGCTGCAGGGCCATGGGAGCTGTACAGGACTTCAGCTACAGAGGTCCTTCTCTGAGTATGCCCACCAGTATGCCTTCTACCAAATAAATTTTATACCACTAGAATTCAGGTACATATGCAATAATTTTATCTAGCCTCATCAAGTAGAAGCATAATTTTCTATCACACTACAGATAAATTTAGATACAAAACATGATTTTTAAATATGATTTGAAGCAGGAACCACCATGAAGGCAATGAGAGTATATAAAGAAGTTGTACAATGAATTTTTCCAAGTACTTTTACAATTATGATTATCAAAAATGACAGAGTTAATGTAGATATACAAAAAAATTTCCAGGCCATTAATTACATCATTTTGTAACTTGTTATTATTGTTAATTATCATTTTAGCAAATGAAATATGTGGGCATTGTGCAGGTTACAGAAGAAACAGAAGAAATGTGTCATAAATCAGATAATGTTGAATGTTTAAAAGAAATGAAGAATTTTTGAAAGTAAAAAGTACATTAAACATATTTGTTCAGAAAGACTATGTAATTCCTGATTCTGTCAAGGCTAATGAGTGAAGTACATAACTCTAAGTATTTATAATATATATGAATGACAACAATAAGTACTTTTCTTTCTGCACTTGACTTATTTAACATTTATTACTATTTGTAACTGGAAGTTTTCTCCATCCTGCCCAGTCTGCATAGTCCTGTAATCACTCAGAAGCTTATATTAATTATAACTGCTTGGCCATTAGCTCAGGCTTATTACTGACTACCTCTTATATTTAAACTAACCCATAATTCTTATCTTTGTTTAGCCACGTGGCTTGGTACGTTTTCTCAGTTCTGCCTTGTCATCTTGCTTCCTCTGTGTCTGGCTGGAAACTCCTGACTCAGCCTTTCTCTTCCCAGAATTCTCCTTGTCTGCTTACCCTGCCTAATCTTCCTGCCTGGCTACTGGCCAATCAGTGTTTTATTTATCAACCGATCAGAGCAACACAAAAGCACAGCATGTAGAATGACATTCCACAGCACTTCCCCTTTTCTGTCTAATCAAAAAGGAAGGTTTTAATTTTAACATAGTAAAATTACATATAATAGAACAGTAGGGATAATAGACGAGGATGGCCAAGTGACAATCGATCAAATCAGTGGCATGGATGGTCATGGGGAAACAATTATCCACAGCAGAGACAAGAGCCTTACTATCAACAACAATACGGACAATATGGTCACAACCAGCGGCCTCCATATAGTTACTACTGACAGAAATGTTAACAAAAGACCATTCATTTTGATAACGTGTTAAACATTTGGTTGTCTTCTTTTGGTCATAGTTTTTCATTCTATTTTACAGAATGGGTTGTTAATTGTTTAGAACTTGAGACTTGAATAAAATTGATCTTGCTAGAGATGTGTGATTGGTGGTAATAAAGTGGATTATATGTGATTTAAAAAAAAAGTCTATAAGTTGCTAGGTCAATGGGAGAAAAAAAAACTGTCTTCTTTTTTTTCCTGTGGTTCCTATCTGTCCAAGCTGTCTGCCATTTTTCTGCAGGGTGGGGGAAAGTGTGCTCAGTCTCTAGGCAATCTATGTACAGGTAGATGCCTCTGGTGATAGTTAAAGGGAGATCTGGAACTAGAGGTAAGATTTGGGAAAGAGGAAGTTAAGCTTAATTGGCACATCCGTCAGGCCTTCTCAAACGGGTAGCTGGGATGCTTAAGTCTGTTCTTAGAGAGTACAGAGGTATCTCTGATAAGGTACTTTCCTCCATCAGGGATGGACCTGGCCGGGTGCTGCCAGTGATGATAATTACAGGGAGGCTTGAACTGGGGTTCTGGCTGAGCATAGCTGTTAGTGCACAGGTTATCTAAATATTCCTAGAAGTGGTTAGTTAAGGAGTTAGAGGTCTAAAGTTAGTAAGGCTGTAAGAAGGAAGGGTCTGAGCTAAATTGTATAAAGCTATTACTTAATGTCTACCTGACCTGGGCGGTGTCCCTTTGTGGAATTTACCTTAAGTCAGGAGACTTGTATGTGGGCTGCTATCATTGTTAGTCCTTGAAAGTTGGGCGCCCACCTGGGTGGTGTCTCCTTGTGGAATTTAAGTCAGGAGACTTGCAGGTGGGCTGTTATCACTGTTAGTCCTTAGAAGTTGGGTGCCCACCTGGGCAGTGTTTCCTGTAGTCCTTGAAAGTGGCTGAGGGAGATATCTGATTCTAGAGAAAGCCTTTCCTGAGGCTGTTCTCCAAATTCCTGGAATGTGTATGTCCACAGAGTGATCAGTCCACACTGTTAGCCCTTCTTAGGGAAAAGTCAATTGGGAAAACTATGAAGGCACACATGATTTTCATAACAGAATACAGATGATATATAACAAGCCAAGTAACACCAAAAATTCCTTGGGATTTGGCTTCCTCTGGAGGAATTCCCTGATCGCTGCAGGTAGTGACTTTGCCATAACCAGCTGAGTTCTTATGATATATTCCTGCGGCCCACAGCAGCAGTGGTCACCAGGCTATTAATTAACCGCCTCTGTTCAATTTGTAAATTACATGTGACATCTCTCATAAGGATATGTTCTATTAACTGAGAGGCAATCCTCAATATAAAGGCATAGGGAGAAAGAGTCTGGGATAAGCATAAGAGTCTGGTGGAGCCCGGTGTGGCCCTGGCCCAAAAGATAGCAAGTAGTTCATCAGTCTGTTAACCACATCCATTTCAAGCCTTATGGGTGGAAAGCAGGTTTTAAATCTCTTTCTTTGAAGAGACAAACTTGTGTACTTAACATTCCTGGTTTCACTAGTGCTTATCTGGGAGCACAAGGACATAAAATAGGGGAAAGATAATTCTCTAAAACATTAAACCCTATAGAATTAAGCAATAAGCATTATTTATGACAATATGGATGAAAAATCTTGATGCTACTTTTTTACTTCTATTTTTTTAAATAAAATGCACCTTGAATACAAAATGATCATTTAAAGCATGATACCAAAAATACATTACCTGAATTGTCCATAAAATAATAATTATAATTACTATCACTTTGTGTGCTTATTGTTTTGAAATAATTTTACACACATTGTAGGAAATATAAGTCAGGTATAAAAAATGAGAAAATCAATGCATAGCAACGTTAAGTTTAAGACCATATAGCTTGAAAATGAGAGAGCTAAGGTTGGTACCCAGATGTGTGTAATACCTCCATCTGGACATAATCTCACAATTTCATAGAGTAAAATTGCTATTTGACCTTAAAGAAATTTGCAATTTTTCACAGTTCTGAGTTACCCATCAGCAAAAAAGGATAAGGAAACACATTTAGCACAGCCATGCATTTTCTCAACTGAAATCATTAATGTATACATAATATCTACATCTATACATAATAGATCATACACAATATAGCACACAAACATACCACCTATACACTACTGAAAGTATTAAAAATATTTACATATTTTCCTCTCCTAGAAAAGTCTTGCCTCACAGGCAAGCCACTGTCTAGGTATAGCTGTTTGGGGCCCTTGGGGTATGGTTGGTGTATATGAGGAACTGGGGACTAAATTTAATTCCTTTAAATTTAAATATGAAAGTGATGCGTTATTCAGTTGTAAACAAATTATGTTTTGGATAGCTTGAATATCTGAAAGCATTTTTCATTGTAGCTTTTATGAACTCCTAATGCATTTCAAATCTTTCTCATGAAAACTGAACATCCAAATAGGAAGTTTTGTAAGGAGAAAATGCATATTAGCTTTCAAACGATTTCATGGATATGTAACTTGTGGTAATTTATTTTAATATCTGTATGTAGCTAGAGTTTTCCTGGTCCTGCCCGGCCCACAGTCAGGACAAATCTCTCTCACCCGCCAGTTCCGCAGCTGCTTAGACCCAACCAAGTAAACACACACAGACTTATATTACTTAAACTGTTTGGCCTAATGGCTCAGGCTTCTTGCTAGCTATTCTTATATCTTAAATTAACCCATTTCTATTAATCTATAAGTTGCCATGTGGCTTGTGGATTACTGGTATCTTAACATCTTCTTCTCAAGGCGGTGGCTGGCAGCATCTCTGTGACTCAGCCTTCCACTTCCCAGAATTCTCTTCTCTCCTTGTCCCACCTATACTTCCTGCCTGGCTACTGGCCAATCAGTGTTTTATTTATTAACCAGTCAGACCAACACATCTAACATACAGAACATCCCACAGCATCTGTATGCTACATATAGTTGAAAAAACAGTTTTTAGATTTTTAGAGCTCACCTTAATCTTGGGTTTATGACTTTTTATTTGAGTCATAAACTTCTATGTTCAATTTATTAACTGAACTCAAAGAGAATAATAATAATACTCACCATATAAAGTTACTAAATAACTAAATATATCCAAATATATTGTAACAGTAATGTTTTTGCTGAAAATAGTTTTAAATTATATATATTCTAAAGAGAATTGTGATGTTTTGTCTCCAGAAAACACCAAATCCTTATACTGTGACATTAACAAATAGTATTTCCTGGAGTCCTCAGAAAAGTGCACACATAGAGCTTGAAGGATTTCCAAAAGGCAATAAGCCCATGCTCTCCCATACTCAGAATGATTTCAACAATCTTTAACTTCTTATAAAACTTCAGAAAAATTATATACTTCCAACTTCCTCAAAGATAACATCTGACTGAAAATACTTCTGGTTACTTTTGCTATATTCTCAATTAAGGTAAATAAAGTTGCATAGCAAGTACTTCTTCATACCTGCATTACTTTATACTTGTATTTCTGATATAAATCTATGCTGCATAACAGTAGTCATTGATTCTCATTGCTGAATAGTATGAATTTATATAAATATATTCAAATTTTTATTATAAACTCTACTGTCCAAAATCATGATTTGATTCCAATTCAGAAGTATTATGTATGACACAGTTAAAGAACAATATTTTAAATACCATTATGTGAACATAAAGGCACCTTTATATTAAGCTTATACATGGTATTGAAATTTTGGAGAGTGTGGCATGGATGAATTTACCTTTATAGATATTACAGTCTTCCAAATTTTATGGAAAAAGTTATACAGTCTCTAATAGCTAATGATCATATTGCTTCATCTAATTTCTTTGATATTTGATCAACATACTTGTTAATTTAAAACTTTTTGTTGAATGTATAGTGATATATCATGTTTTTCATTTTTATATTTAGACAGCTAATGAGTTTAAGTCCCATTTCAATTGTGTATTGGGCATCTAAGTGTCTCCTTTTGTGTGATACCTGTTTTTCTATTGCATGATCTACTTTTATTTTAGTAATTCATTGTAGGAATTTAAATAAATATTCTGGACACCAATCTTTCTTCACCTAGCACTTCACCTAGCACTGTTTTGAGAGCAAGAGATTGGTACCCATATATTCTATACAGATTTTATCAAGACAGCAGTACTTACTGCAAAAATCAATGATGCTTAGTATCACATTTGTATAAATATATTCAAACGTTTATATATACACCCAGATCAGGTTAGGAACTCTAAGCAGTTGAATTTTCAACTAATCTGTTAGACTACCACCACTATTCTTAGTGGCAGCATTGATAATAGTTGTAGTGTAAAAGATGATAAGAGAGAGTTAAACATGCCATACCCACTACACCAAGCATTATCATTTATCCAATACCAAGTGGTCAGCTCTGAATGCATATACATTCAAGTAACACTAAACAAATGGTGTGTGTGTGTGTGTGTGTGTGTGTGTGTGTGTGTGTGTGTTAACAATAATAAGTAAGGAAGAAGAGACCATGATGTAGAGAGGAAGCATAAGGAGGTACATGGGAGGGGCTGATGGAAGAAAGAGAAGGGGAAATTATGTAATTATATATATTTTATTTAAATGAATAATAAAAAGGAAAAAGAAAATATTGAAGGTTATCACAATATGGAACAATATTAGTGCCATTAGGAAAACTATTTGAACTGAATTCCTCTGAATGAAATGCAATGGCATACTTGAAAAACTGAGTGGAACAGAAGATGAATAATTGAGAGTTAGTGTATTAGATGATTGATGTAATTAGGGAATTTGTTTACAAGTGCTTACTAAAAGGAGACTTATACCCTACAAGAGAGACTAGGAAATAGATGTGCTACTTTTTGAGGAGGTTTAACAAAGATGGCTCTTATGTCAGTCTCAAAGACATATCTGAGTTAAAGAATATTGATAGCCCATAAAAGTAGATAATTAATTTACAGTTATATGTTTCTAAAGTAAGAATTATAAGAAAAGGAAGTTCACTATAAACAAATTAAGGAACCTGAGGGGGGTGACAATTCTTTTCTCATTAACCAGTTGGTCAATAAAAACTATTTGTACTTGTTTCTTTCAATGTAAGTATTATTTGTGTCTGTAGTACCTCAACATAAATTTGAAAATCAGCTTTTTAGTTGATGTTAAAAATTATGTTGTAGTTGAAACTGTATTATATTGAAATTGTAGGTGAATTTGTAAAGGATATTTTTATTAACATATCTTTCAGTTCATAGATGTGGAATAACTTTCATATACTTAATGTTTTGTTATTTCTTTTCAATACTCTGAAGTTTTCAAATTAGAAGGTCTTGAGCTTGTTAAAGATATTACCTGAGGATTTTGTTATTTTTGTTGTTTTAAGTAGTATGCTTGAAATAGTTCATTATCAGTTTGCTTTTTCTGATTTGGAAGAATACAATTAAGTTTCGTTTGGGGATTTGCATCAATAGACTATAAGTTTACTTACTAATTTCAGCAGTTTATAGAAACAGTGTAGATATATTAATAGGTTGTTTGTGAGTGATGACTGTTTTATTTCTCTCCTTCCAATCATTATTCACTTTATCATTTTTTACTTGCCTTATTGGATAGTGAGTCATCCTTTTAGGTGTCACAGGCGAGGCTATTAATCCATAGGTTTGTTGTAGGTACCTGTGGCCTTTAAGTGTTCTAAGATATTTTATTAACAAAACTGTTTGGGGGAGTCAACTCTAGTAATAGAACACATTTGTGAATTTTGTGATAAAATAACTTGATTTATGAAACAAATGTGGCTGAGGTATATAAATCATTTATATGGTAGTATATTTCATTTATTAATACATGATTAACATTTTCTCATTATAGCCATAAAAATCAGCTATCTACTTTTATGTCAACTTGACACATTGAGTCATCTGACAGGAGAAAACCTCAATTAAGAAAATGCCTTCATATGATTGGGCTGTAGGCAAGCCTGTAGGGAATTTTCTTAATTAGTGATTGATGTGGGAGGCCCCAACCATTGTTGGGGAGTGTCCTGGATTCTATAAGAAAGCAGGCTGAGCAAACCATGAGGAGCAAGCTAATAATAAACATTAGTAGGCATACAATTTCTATTTTATTTTCATTTTCTTTTATATTTCTACGTTCTAGATTTTTTAATTTATGTTTAAGTTTAAGCAGTTTCCATATTATATATTTTTAGCAATTGAGCTGCCAAAATGACAACATAGTCATATAATGTTATATTTGACCCACATAATAATTTATAATCATTTATTATGTAATATATGAAATTGAGATACGACGTAAAGGAAGACATTTCTAACCTTTCTGGCCAATGCGGTTGATCTGATAGCTCTTGGCCTATTTACCCTCATATCAACCTTGATTTCCTTAACATGGGCTTTAAACCTAGGTCATCCTCATCATCCTCCATTATCTCAGTATTATTTAATTCATTTTACTTTGTACATATATCAAAATTTGTGATTTTTTTCCATATGTAGTGGTATACATCTATAATCCCAATATTGGGAAACTGAGACAGGAATATCATGAATTTGAGATTTTAAAAGATTAAAAAAATGTGTCATTTCTTATAGAATGTAGACTGTTTCAAGACAATATTTAGAATGGAGCACAGCAAGTATCTGCTGTCCATAATTTGCTTTCAACTACAGTATATATTGAACCATAGTCCTGTTTAAGATGGGAAAGTGAAAGGTGTTTCAGGTCTTTTGTGAAGTTTATATCTCATGGGCTTCAGAGAAAATATGAAAATTTGTAATTTTAATTCCTACAGACATGTTTGATGTGTCTTTATTACTATTTTGTAGCATTTTAGAATTTTTGTATTTGGTGAAAAGCTGATTTTCTATCATCTGAGCTGCAAATCTTCACCAATCACTGCCATCTCAATAATTGATCACCACTTCCAGAGTACTTTCATATATGTAGCCCTGTCTGACCTTAGCATAAGATGGGTTTGAGACTACCAGGACAGATACTGTTGCCTGCTTTTTCCTAGGGGCACATAACTGAAACAGACTTTGTGCCATGATTGAGTTTCCCAACAGGTGTTACTGAATTGGGCAAGCACAGGACTTTTTTATCCTGTCTATAAATTAAGATTAGGGCTGCTCGCATTAGTACTTTCAAACATTGTTTCTGTATTATTAGTGATTATAGTAAGTTTTCTCAATCTGTTTTCTGAGATGGATAGGTCAGAATGGCATACAAAACTGGTTCTCAACCTATGGGTCACAACCCCTTTGGGGATTGAGTGGCCCTTTCACCTGAGTTGCATATCAGATATCCTGCATATCAGATATTTACATCATGATTCGTAACAGTAGCAAAATTACAGTTATGGAGTAGCAACAAAAATAATTTTATGGTTGAGGGTCAGGACAACATGAGGAACTGTATTAAAGGGTTCCTCATTAGGAAAGTTGAGAACTACTGCCATAAAACCTTTGCTTCTTTAGGCCTTCAAATTTACCACAAATTACTGGTAAGATAGTTATTTACTAAAGAAGAAAGAGGAAGATTTACAAGACAGTAAGCAGTGTTTATAGTTACACTGGTGATATTCATCTCTGAGATATTAACCAGAAAGGTAAGGAGTCTGTCTACTTCAGAGTTCCAAGTTGTAAGGAGCAGTAAAATATCTACCAGCCAAGGAATTGCTGAGAATGTGATGAATGCTATGAAGAAGTTTGCATGGTAGAATGTTCCTTACTTTCTGGTATCGCTGTTGACTAGATCTGTGGGAGCTGGCGAATACAGAGTTTACTAAGCTGCCAAACAACATTAAATAACACCATGCAAACAAGAAAGATGGGGTGGCCTTTGTGCACGTATTCATTATCACTTCTTAGAATTCATAAAGAAAATAATATGTGGAACTGAATGGAATGGTAGACAAAGAGCGTGATTCTGTCATTACATTTTCAGTATAGTCACCAAGGCAAAATTTCATTAACAAATCTGACAGTTAAATTTACTGCTTAAAATTAAGTACCATCAAACACTACAAAGTCTTTATCTAAAAATGCAAGTATTTTCAGATTTTCCATGTGGTTAAACAAATGTGCAGTTAGAATGTCATATATGTCTTAGGTCAGATTATATTAAGGTTAAAATTCTTGTTAAGTGGGTTAGATAACATGTGTGCATGCTTTAGAGTAGCCATCAACCTGTTTCATATATTTAGGCAGGAGCTAGCACAAGATCATTTAAAGAGCACTAAGAGGATTTTTATGATAAACTTCCAGTAAGTGTTTCTTGATACTCCAGACTGTGTTTTTCTACCCTACATCACATTTTGAGGAAGGTATACGATGTGCCATTTTAAATATTCACCTTCGGTTAACAGTGTGCAAAATCTTCGAATTTGAGAAAAAGTCAGAAAAATTGTCAAAACATTATTCAGAAAGACTGCCACATTTCTTGCTTCATAATGGTTTTATGTTTTTTCTTTCAATAAGTAACTTGATGTGATTATTGTTTTACATCTGTTGAGATGGAGCTGCTTATATTGGTGAGTGCATGGTTACTTATAAATTGAAAATTAGGATTCAAGAAAAAGTTAGTTTTCAGAAGGCCTGTTCTGTAGCCAGAAGTTTTCCTGTGTCCCAGCTGGCCAACAGTCAGGACAAATATCTCCCACTTGCATCCCCCAAGTAAGTACACAGAGGTTTATATTAATTATAACTGCTTGGCCATTAGCTCAGGCTTATTACTGACTAGCTCTTACACTTAAATTAACCCATAATTCTTATTTATGTTTAGCCACATGGCTTGGTACCTTTCCTCAGTTCTGCCTTGTCATCTTGCTTCCTCTGTGTCTGACTGGCATCTCCTAACTCAGCCTTCCTCTTCCCAGAATTCTCCTTGTCTGCTTATCCCACCTATACTTCCTGCCTGGCTACTGGCCAATCATTAGCAATCAGAGCAACCAATCAGAGCAACACACATTCACAGCATACGGAATGACATTCTGCAGCACTGTTCCATGCATAATTAATTTAGCTGGGGGTGTGTTATCAAGTCTTCAAGTGAAATAAAAGGCTGCTTGCCGCCTCCATCTTTTATGAAGCCCACTCCTTTGTGACTGCTCCATTGTGTGGTCCATGGCATGTGACTGTCTTCTTTAGTAGGGCATATTCCTGGCATCACTTTATTTCTTAGTACCAAACACATCAGACACAATTTGGCACTCTTATTCAATCACAGACATCCTTAACTTCGAGGATTGCTGTGCTTAAGTTTTACCTCCCAGGCTTATCAAATTCTTGTCATTTACCCAAATGTTCTTTTGACCCTTTTTTACATTTGCTTTGAAAAAGCAACTATTACAAATAATGCTGATATGAACATAGCTGAGCAAGTGCCCTTGTGGTATGATTGAGCATTCCTTGGGTATATGCCCAAGAGTGGTATAGCTGGATCTTGGGGGAGATTGATTCCCAATTTTCTAAGAAAGCGCCATATTGATTTCCACAGTGGCTGTACCAGCTTGCATTCCCACCAGCAGTGGAGGAGAGTTCCCCTAGCTCCACATCCTCTCCAGCACAAGGTGTCCTCAGTGTTTTTGATCTTAGCCAATCTGACTGGCGTAAGGTGGTATCTCAGAGTTGTTTTGATTTGCATTTCCCTAATGATTAGGGATGTTGAGCAATTCCTTAAATGTCTTTCAGCCATTTGTGTTTCCTCTGCTGAGAATTCTCTGTTTAGTTCTAT
>CABHPP010141326.1:33768-45916 GCA_902168425.1 Peromyscus attwateri | reverse complement strand
ATATTAATTTCTGTCATTTTGTGAAAATTTAACCCATTGTGGTAGCTGTATAATGTTAATATTTTAAGGTTTCTATTGACTTCTTTTATAACCTAACCTATGGAAACTGCTTTATATGAATTTGAGAAGAATTATTTTTGTTACTGTTGAGTGGTAAATTCTGTATAGGTATAGTTAGTTTATAGTGTTGGGCAAGTTTCCTTTCTCTATTTGTTGTTCTATACATTATTGAAACTAAAGTTGGTTGTTTGTATACATATTTTAGAATTCTTTCACTTTCAGTCAAAGATGAGTCTCTCATGGGAAGTATATAGTGTACCTTAAAAAACATTCTGTTTTAGTCTGAGAGTTTAGTCCATTAACATTTAATGTTTACTGATACTGCAGGGCTTACTTTTGCTATTTTTCATATATATCCATATATGTGAGCGTGCATATGACACACATATCATACATATTTTACTCTAAATTTGTCCATTTTTGACAATAGATACATTTTTATAGTGCACTCTTTGGTTAGATTCTAATTTTTGTACTATTTATTTTAAATTCTTTCCTTGGAGTCATTTAAGAATTATAGCTATTACTTCAATTTATAGAACTTTAGTCTAAATTAATAACAACTTTGTTTCAGTATTATACAAAAGCCTGGACTTTATTTAAGCTCTGGCACAACCATTTAATGTTATTTTGCAAATTGCATCTTTATACATCTGTGGCCATTTACATAGATTTGTAATTGTTCTCTTATGTAGTTGGTATGGTTTGAATATAAAATGTTCTCTACATGCTAGTGCTTTGAATGCTTATTTCTAGGTGGTGGTGCTAGAAAAGTCTGTAAAACCTTTGGGAGGTGGGGCCTAACTGTAGGAAGGAATTCACTAAGGGGAAGGCTTTGAAACTATACCTGGTCCTTAATTCTGTTTTGTTCTTTGCTTCATGGTCCCCTGAGATATGAACAACTGTCCTATGTCATATGATTTCACTGTCAAGATATCTTGTCTAAGTACATAAGACAAAGAAAACACTTGAATGTGTCCGAATGAACCTTTCCTCCCTTAAGTGGTTTCTGATAGATATCTTGGTCATGGTGAATAAAAGTAATTAATATAGAAGATTTATATCATAGCAGAGTCATTGCTGTGACTAAACATGACTATGTGATTCTCAGGTCTTTGGAACAGATTTGGAGGAAGAATTTGTAAGAGTCTGGAGATGTGGACTAGAGAGGCCTTAGAATGTTATAACTAGAGAATAACTAAACATACTATGGGGATTTGGAAGACCAGAATAACAATAGCAATATAGCTAGCAAGGACTGCATTGGAGGTTTCTGATGGGAATAAGGACTCTGCTAGGAACTGGAGTAAGGACAATTTTAATTACAGCATGGCCAAGAATTTGTGTCTGTTTTCCCAGTGTCCTGATAATTTGAGTGAGGCCCAAATCAAAGGTAATGGTACACCTTATTTGGCTGAAGGAACTGCAAGGCAGTGTAGCATTAAGGCTGCTGGATGTTTTTAGCCAGGCTTACAGTGAAAATTAGGAACTTTGAGCAGAATGGGAAGATGTGAAAATATGAAGGTTAGCCAGAAAGGGAACACACACATACTAAAACTGACAGACAATGAGGCCTTGATTACTAGAATGATTAACATTATGAAATGGCATCCAAGCACTAAAATAATAGGTAAGGTCCCTCAGGACCACTCTAGGAATTGGTGAGACCCTACCCACAGAAGACTCCAGGATGTAAAACTCACTTGGAAGATTTCCCTTTAAAAAGAGAGTATCCCTTGGATGTTGTACTTTTCCCCAGCCACCAAGGGAAGTTTTTCCCCAGGTTTCTCCCTCAGGCTCTCAGAGGCAACTTCAGCCAAGGTCTGAGCTGAGGAAGCTACTGTTCACACTGGTGGCAGAACTTGGTCCTGTCCATATGGTACCAACTCTGTACCTCTACAAAATGCAGGGTGTATGCATTATGGAGTTATGAAGTCAGGCAGCAGGATTTTAAAGGAAAGTCTTGGAGGCTAGGCAACGCATTGCATTGCAGGGTAGGATCCCTGGAGGGAGCTCCTACAGGTAATTTGTGTGAAACCTTGAGGTTAAAACCAAAGCTGAAGAGGAGACCTCAAGAAATTCTGCTAAGGAAAGCCTTAGGCAATGATGAAGACAGAAGTAGATCCAAAACAACAACAACAACAACAACAAAGGTCGCAGGAATGGGACTGCATCAGCCTGGTAGAACTCACATCGAACCATCTGCAGTATTCTTGAGGTAGCTGATGAGCCAGGAGTTGCAGTGAACTGAACTCAGTGGTAAGTGATAGGATGTTACAGATGGTCTGTGGTGTTTAAACCTGGTTGTCAACTTGATTGGATTGAGAAATTGATAAAACTTATCTCTGCTTGTGAGGATTGCCAAGGGGGAGCTCACCTGAAATGTGGGTGGCACCATACCACACACTCAGACTCCAGATAGAATAAAAAGAGGGGAAAGGAACTTTCTAGCTACTACAATTGAGCTTTCCTGCTCCTCCATATCCTCCTGCCGTGATGGGCTAGACTGTACATCCTTTGCCCCTTAAATGGTTTTGCTCAGGTATTTGGTCATAACAATGTAAAACCAACTAACAGCAATTATATATTAGCTTAATGTTTATGAAATATATTTCTATAGTTAATACACAAATACTATATTTTTATATTTTATTTTTTAAATATGTGGATGAGGGTAGGAGTAGATTTATTTATGTTTTGGTTAGGGTTTCTCTTGCTGTGATGGAAACATGACCAAAAGAAAGTTGGAGAGGGAAGGGTTTTCTTGGCTTATACTTCCACATTGTAGCTCATCATTGTAGGAAGTCAGGATGGGAACTCAAAAAGGGCAGGAACCTGCAGGAGCTGATGCCAAGGCCATGGAGGGGTGCTACTACTAGCTTGCTCCTCATGGCTTGCTCAGCCTGTTTTCTTATAGAACCCAGGATCATCAGCCCAGGGATGGCACCACCCATAATGGGCTTAGCCCTCCTCCCAACAATCACTAATTAAGAAAATCTGGATCTTATGGAGGCATTTTCTCAATCGAGATTCTGCCCTCTCCAATGACTCTAGCTTATTGGATAGTCATAAAACTATCCAGCAATCTATGTGAATATGATCTTGTGTGATGGGTAAGGAGTGAAAAGGGGACATAGGCTTTGGGAACTGGACTTGACCCAGTCATGGCTGTTCCTAGCCTTTTGGCCTCATGGTGAATGCTGGGGAATTGAATTCATTGTCTTCCCATGAATATCTGAATTCTGTGGGATTGTCTTCCTGCGTCTTTCAGCTTAAAGAATCAGGTCACCAAATCTCAATGCACTGGAGAGTGAATTTCCCCCTGTGCTATTCTTCTTAGCTTCCTTCTTTCTTTCATTGGCATAGAAATATCTGTTCCCTATCATAAGTGTTGAGACCAAAGTACTAATTGGAGGGAGATGGATGTCTGTTTCTTTTTAAAACCTTGTATTTGTGCTCCTAAACAAGCCTCTTCCACCAGCTTTTAACCTAGGCAGTCCTGAAAGAAGCCTAGGAGAGTCAAGTGGGATCTGTGTATTTTGTGACCCCGAGACAAAGGGCTAGGACCAGTTACATTTGGTGAACTGCTAACATGGAAAAAACACAGGTTATGAAATTCAAGTAGTCTAGAATTCAAACTCTATGGTTTTGTCTGTGATTTGGATTTTTTTTTTTTTTTTTGGTTAGTCTGTTCACTTTTCTGGACCGTGGGATTCTCATAAAATAGGAATAAAAATTTCTACCTAGTAGGATAATGACAAAGGGAAGGGGAACATTTAAATGTCTGCTGCATTGGTGAGTGGATAAATGATTGGATGGTGTCTATCAAACCCTGAAGCCTCCGTTGATCTAAACATTCCTGGATTTAGAGACTGGTAGGAGAGGGCCCCTAGGAAGAATTTCACATCACTGATAATGTTTAGAATTGCCTGAATATGGGGATAATTAAGCACTCTGAATTTTGGGTTCTTTGCTGCCTTTAAATTTCCTACAGGCAGTGTACCCCTTATAGCTTGTGTCACAATTAGGTTGATAGGCTCCCCTTCTCCTCTTGGCACCCCAGGAAACCTCTCCACTGGAGATGTGACTTGAAGATTATGGAAATAACGACCTGGCCCTGGCTGTCCCTCTGGGCCCTTGCTTGTAGATTTTGAGCTATTTCAGAAACTCCCTGCCTGTTCAATCTGAAAAGTAGTTTGCAATGGAAATTTCTCCCCCTTGAAATCCTTGTTAATCTAATTGCAATTGAAATGCATAAATGAAATGACAAAAGCTGCATTTTATCAGCAATTATAGCAATTTTCTTTTATTTACTGGAGTCTGACCTCTGCTCTATTGATGAATCGGGCTTTTTCAAGGTCTATTTTCCCATCAGCGAAGTCAGGTTGTTTGTAAAGTGATTGGCACAAAATGTCATTCTCCCCTCACCTGGTATTTTTTTTCTCTCTCCCAAATTTTAAAAATGTGTTGTAAGTCTGAAGAAGCTGACTAGGAATTCATAAAGCCTGTGGATTTTCATGAGTGGGTATTTTTTTAATTCAATAGGAGTTTTTTTTCAATAATAAAATCTGAAAAATAAGTGGCATTTAGCAACTCAAAACTCTGTCTTTTGAGCCTTTAGAGATTTGCTGTGTGAAATCTCCATCCATTTATATTTTCAATCTCTGTCTAATCGCTGCCTCCCAAGGTGACATTGTCTGTAAGTCTGTAGGAGCCTTAAGACTGCCAAGGGTTCCTCTCTCTATATGTAGCCAGTTACCAATTTCTCACAAGAACTCGGGTCTTCCGTTTCTCTCCACCTCAGTGGCCATTGCACTGCTCAAGCTTTTACTAGCATTTCCCTAGACCCTTTCATTGGCCTGTATACTGGTCTCCCTGTCTTCAGCTTGAATTCTTTTCATTACTCCTTTTCCATCTTCCACATAGCTGCCAGAATGATCTAAGGTGCCCCATCACCCACAGGAAAACATCTCACCTCTTAGGATGACCTGCGGGACTCTGAATGACCGGAACCTGAGTCTCTCCATCTGTCTATGTCATGATCTGCTTCTCGCTGCCCTGGCTCTCACCCTGGCTCCGGGGATCCTGAACCCATTCTAATCTCCACATGGTGACCACGACTGCCCTTCTGCCCTGTGCTTAGCTTCTTCTGATGTCTGGGAAGCCTCTTCCTGCCTCTCTGCACTTCTGACTAACTCTCACTCAGGCTTTACTGGGTTATGTGTTATGCTTTGATTGACCCTGTGCATCCCATCGCCCAAGGGCAATGGCTGGTCTCCTGTCTGTATTTCCCCATTATATGGAAGACAGCTTCCCTGAGTGTAGGAAATGTCATTTATTTAGCTCTGTCTCTTTGGCACATAGCTCAGGTAGCCACTTAACAGACAACGTTTTTTAATAAGTCGTGTTATGTAATAACTGTGCCATAATCTCCAATTTCCTTATCTTCTTTCCTCATTCCTTGCAACATCACCCTCTCCATCTGTGTGTACTAAGCTGTGTGTGAAGTTCTCATCTGGCCCATCTCCATGCATTGCTTTGAGGGGCAAATGAGCTGTTGGGTATAAATATGCCATATAAACTTGAAAGCATTTCCTAATGTTAATTTTTTTATATTGCTCACTTTTGACACCTCCATCTAGCTCCCCCATCACACCCTACCACCCCATCAGCAACTAAGACTGAATAAAAGATACCAGTTGCTAAACAGAAATCCCAAGACAAACCAAATGCCTTCTGTATGAATGATTTTCTCATTGGTGTGACAGAACCCCCGAGAAAAGAAACTTAAGGGGAAGAAAGGATTTATTTCAGCTCATGGATTCAGAGGGCACCATCCATCATAGTCAGGAAAAGCATGGCAGCTGGAGCAACTTCATCCATAGTGACAGAGCATGAGACACAACTTATTCACATCTTGGTAGATTAGGGAACAGAAAAGTTACCGGAAGCTGGCAGGGCCAGGCTGGAACTCTTAAGGACTGCCCCTAGTGACTCACTTCCACCAGCCATACCCCACTTCCTAAAGGATTCACAACCTTCCAAAACAATGCCTTCATCTGGAGACCAAGTGTTCAAATGGATGAACTGGCAAGGGACATTCCACACTTAAACAAAATATGCTGAGCAAGCAGAATATCAAATAAAGTAGGCACAAGTTAATTTTGATTGCTAACTCATGTTAGGACATATTCCTATTCACTCTTTTTTTTTCTCCTCCTCAAACCTTAGGGACTTCCTGGCCCAAGACAATTTCCTACTTCCTTGTACACTGAGCAAGTAACAGTTATCACTGTAAGCTACAGTTGGGTTTAGCATTTATCATGTGGCAAGTATCATTGACTCCTTTAATTCTCCCCCAAATACCTGGAGATTATGATAGTTAACCTTGGTTCTCAACTTGATGGGATTCAGAGTCACCATGGAGATACACTCTGGGTGTGTCTATGAGGCTGTTTGCATAAGGGTTTGACTGAGCATTTCACCTAAGATATGAGTAATACCATCTTGATGTCTGGAGTTTGGGGCTGAATGATGATGGAGAAATCAAGCAGAAGTTCCTGCCACCATAACTCCCATATTATGATGACTGTACCCTCAAATTTTGAAGCAAATTAACCCTTTCTCCCTTATGTTGCCTTTGTCAGGTATTTTTTCCCCATAGCAACAAGAAAAGTAACAAATGCACTCTTCTATTCTTCAGAAGCTCTAATTGGTAGGAGGAAGCAGTGAACTTAGAGATGTCACATTGAATCCCCATGCTCTCGTGCCCTTGAGGAGATGTCTGTTCCTTCCCTTGGACTGTAGTCTTTTTACCTGTGCTGTGGGATGGTCTTTCTGTACACTGTGAATATGTGTTACCATCATTGGTTAATAAAGAAGCTGCTATGTCCTATGGCAAGGCAGAATAGAACCAGGCAGGGAATCCAAGCCTAGACACAAGGAGAAGAAAGGTGGGGTCAGAGGAGACTCTGAACACTGCCAGGGGAGCAAGAGGTAATGGAACATAGTTAATGCCATGAAACCATGTGGCAAAACATAGATTAGTAGAAATGGGTCGAATTAAGTTGTAAGAGCTAGTTAATGATAAGCCTGAGCCATAGACCAAATAGTTTACAATCAATATAAGCCTCTGTGTGTTTATCTGGGACAGAGAGGCTGCAGAACACAGGAAAACTTTTGGCTACAGATATGGGTCCCTTGGGTGGCCTGGTTTTATAGACTCTTGTCCTTTTCGTCTTCCAGAAGGATTCTGGAGAGGAAACCCTACTAGAAGTGCTGTAGTATCGTGGGGGAAAAGATCTGTGGCGACAAAGGGTCCAGACTAGCTTCACAGCTTTAAAATTGTGGTAAGTCCCAATTCTAGATGATGAGAACATGTGAATCTGACCTCAGGTACGCACTGGCAGGTTGGCTGCTGAATACTATATGATTTCCCAGAGCCTCCCACCTTTGCTTTCATGAAAATTCCCTTCCATATATTGGTATCTTAAAGCATAGCCTTTCTCTCTCTCTCTCTCTCTCACTCTCTCTGCCACTCTCTCTCTCTCTCTCTCTCTCTCTCTCTCTCACTCTCTCTGCCATTCTAATTCTATGAAGGAGAAAACTGAGGCACAGAACCAGGTTATGACATAGTATTACTGAGATCAGTAACCCTGATTTGAGAGCATAGTGACCCTGACTCTTTATGCCACTTCCAAGCCTGCTCCCAGCCATCTTGGCAACAGATATTCCATTTATACTGTGCAGTCTGGTCAAATGATAAAATGTTTTTGTATGTCACATTTATCAAAGGTGTCTCAACCAAGAATGCACATTATTGCGGTTAGCCAAGTGGAGCTCCTTTGTGCACTGAAACCCAAGCTGAAAGGCATTTCTTTGATCTCACTTGTTTGTCCTCCTCCTCCCCCTCCCCTAACTCCTGACAATAGCACCTTAAGTCCATCTGGCTGGGAGTGTACTGACTGAACTGCCCAGGACTGCAGAGCCCAGCACAGAGAAGAGCTGCTTCTTACTCAGCAGGAGGTCTGTGTAAACCAGGATTCTAGGAGAGTTGGGCAGAATTACCGACAAGACACACATTTGGTATGATCCTCTGGCTAGAGGGATCAGGAAGTGGATTTTCAGGAGTCCCCGAAGGGTTTGAGATTGTTCATCATCAGAGAAAGTCCAACAAGATGCTCTCGGTAGAAGGCTGGATGCACAAATGCACACCATCCTGAAGCCTAATTAATGGCAGGGAATCAGTTCTCTTTGTGGAGAGTGAGAGAGTCAAGTTTGCATTAGGTCTTGACTCTGCAAGGCAACAGGTAGTTAAGTCTTCCAAGTGTGGCCTCCTAGGTAGAAAAGAACCAGTGCCCATCGCTTGGATCCTTCCCTCTCCTGGTAATTTATTTTTACACTTGTCATCTAGTGCTACCAGATATTTAAAGTATGAATAATGGGGACCCATGGCAAGGGAATCAGAGTCTGATATTTCTCTTCATTGAGATTAATGATTGTAATTTTACCAATGGTGGAGGGGAGACGGGGGTGAGTTGTAGAAGAAGAATGGTCTGCTGCATGAGGACTGTGGGTCTTGTACGAGGCTCAACTTGACAATTATAACTTTGCATGCTTACACCGAGAGGCTTGATATAGCAAAAATCACTGCAGGTGACGACTGGTCTTAGGAACAGCCTGGGAGAGCTGAGTCCTTTTCAGGTATGCCAGGTTATATTGTGCCCAGTACAACATGGATTTTTAAAGCCCAGGTCTGTATCTGTTCATATACCCTGAAGAGCACCCTAAGCATTCAATATATAGCTAACAACTAAGCTCAGAGTGAGACCATGACCAGAGAGGCAGTGTGTTACAGCAGTTAGAGCAAGGACTGTAGGGCCAAGCAGAGGAAAAAAGTTGAACACTTGTGAGCTACAAGACCTTGGGCAAGGCAGTTTCACTTCTCTGATTCCCCAGAGTTCCTCATTCATTGGATGAAGGTGATATGAGTATATGTAAGATACACGGAGCATGCTAGAAGCTCCAAAAATATAGAACCCTTCTTTTTTTTTTTTAAATTCCTGATGTCTTTACCTTCCTATGGCAAATGTTCTGCTTAGAAAAGTTTTACATGTATGTTAAAGTTTACAGTCATGTAAACAGATGTAGAAAAGGCACTTGAGAAAATTCAAATATCCCTTCATGATTAAAAAAAATATCTGAGCAAATGAAGACTAGGAAGAACCCACTTCATATAATAAAGGTACCAAATATGATGCTCAAAGAGCATCAGGCTGAACAGGGAAAGCAGAAAGTTTTCTAACACTTAGACCAGGAAAAGGATGTGCATGTTCCACTTGTATTCAACATGACTTCAGTCAGAGCCATCAAGCAAGAGAAAGTCATGAAGGGTATCCGAGATGGGGGAAAAAGTCAAATTGCCACCATTTGCATACTATGTGATCTTGTATATAGAAAAACCCAAAGACTCGACCAAAATCTATTAGAACCAATGGGTGAATTCAGCAAAGTTTCAGGACATAAAACCAACAGAGAAAAATCAGTAGTGGTGCTATATGCCAATAGTATTAAAAAAGAAACAGATATCAAAATGCAGTCCCATTCATATTAGTTACCCAAATAGCTAGGGGTCAATCTAATCAAAGAGGTTAAAGATCTGTAAGACAGAATTATAAAATTTTGATGAAAGATACTAAAAAGAACACACAGCAAAGAAAATGGAACCCCATGCTCATGCAGTGGATGAATCAGTATTGTTAAATGCTTCATACCATCTAAAGCCATCTGCAGAAACACTGAAAACCCATTAAAGTATCATTGACATTCTTTACAGAACTGGAAAAAAATCTCTAAATTTTGCATGACACTAAAAAATGCCTGAATAGCCAAAATCATTTTGATCAAAAAGAACATAAACATTGCACTACTTGATTTCAAAATATACTACAAAGCCAAGGCTATCCAGCATTGTACAGGTACTACTCATAAGCAGAATAATCAACAGAACAGGCTAGAAAGCCTAGAAATCAGCCTGTACATCTACAGTCAGTCAAGTTTTAATGTGGATAATAAAACATATGTTAAGCTGAGAGCAGCCCTTTCAGTATATGGTGCTAGGAAGAACTGGATGTGCACATGCAGAAGAACAAGACTAGAATACTATCCATTATCAGTCATAAAATCCTCTTGAATGGACCAAAGTGTAAGAGCCCAGAGAATAAACTTTTAGAAAGAAAACATAGGGGAAATGCATTGAAACACTTGAATAATTAATGACTGTTTAAATAAGACCTCAAAACATAGGAAATAAAAGCAAAAATAGACAAGATTATATCAAACTAAAGAGATGATTCCCAGTGGGGGAGGGGGGAATGATCAGCAGAGTCACAATATGGCCTACAGAACTGAGAAGAAACTTTTGCAAACTGTACCCCTGAGAAGGGGTTAATTCATCTAGGGTATGTGAAGAGTTCCAGCAATTTGATAGTAAAAGCCACAAAAATAGAAAAACCAGAAATAACCCAATTAAAAACTGGGCAATAGTTGAGTAACCACTGGTGAGCCCACCAGGCTCCAATGGAGAGTTCCAAACCCACGTTCCTACAGATGGCCCTGGGCAAACTCACTTGGTTTCCAAAGAAAACAGAAACACATGGATATGAAAAAAGGACTTGTAGGCAGTAGAGGGGGCTGATGAGGGTAGGAGGAGGACAGGGGAGGTTAGGGGGTAAAGGGAATCAGAATGCATTGTATACACATATGAAAATATCAAAGAACAAATTTAATTAAAAAATTGGGAAATAGAGCTGGATAGACATCTTTCAAAAGAAGACATAGAAATAGACAACAGTTACATGACAGTCAAGGTCACTGTCACCATGGAAATCAAATCAAAAGCACAGTGAGGTATCATCATAGTCAAGAAAGCATGCACATCCCTAAAATGACAAGAGATAGCAAGTTCTAGCAAGGATGTGGAGGAAAGGGCACATCTTGCACACTGTTGGTGGGGATGGAGACTAGTATACCCATTATAGCAAATAAGAAACTAAAGACAGAACTGTTCTATGAACCAGGAGTCCCACTCCTGAGTGTATATACAAAGGAAATGAAATCAGTGTGAAGAGACATCAGCACTCTCATGTTGACTGTAGTACTATTCACAGTAGCTAAGACATGGTAATGACCTCACTGCTCTTTAACTGACAAATGGATAAAGAAAGTGTGGTATGTATACACAAGGGAATACTATTCAGCAAGAGATAATGTCCTCCTGACTCAGCCTTCCAGTTCCCAGAATTCTCCTCTTCTTTGTCCCACCTATACTTTCTGCCTGGCTACTGGCCAATCAGCATTTTATTTATTGACCAATCAGAGCAGCACATTCACAGCATACAGAGTGGAGTCACCAGCCAGACACAGAGGAAGCAAGATGTGAAAGCAGAACTGGGAAAAGGTACCAAGCCATGTGGCTAAACATAAATAAGAATTATGGGTTAATTTAAGTGTAAGATCTAGCTAGCAAGAAGCCTGAGCTATTAGGCCAAACAGTTTTAATTAAAAAAAAAAGAGAGAGATAATGTCCTATGTGTTTCTCAAAGCAAATATTTTGAATGTTTCTACCATGAAGACATAATATTTGAATAGAAAAATGCTTAAAAAAACACAATACATATATCAAAGTATTGCATGATACCTCATAAATATCTGTATTTTTGTTTGTTTGCTTTCATGTATCAGCTACAAATATATTCAACTAAAAATGCAGGTTGGGATGATAGCTCATTGAGTGACACACTTGCCTTGAAAGCATAAAGACCTGAGCTTGGGCTCTAGCACCTATGTAAGAACGCACACTCAGTGATATGTGCTGAGAATCTCAGTGCTGGAGAGGCGGGAAGAGGAGGATTGTCTAGCCCATCTAGCATAATTGGTCAATCAGAGAGCAGTTGGTCAATCTCATCCTGGCCATTGAGAGTCCCTACCTCAAAGTGGGTAGATAGTGTTCCTCAACTGAGGTTGAGGTTATCCTCTGGCTTACACACACACACACACACACACACACACACACACACACACACACACA
>CABHPP010141326.1:15127-33758 GCA_902168425.1 Peromyscus attwateri | reverse complement strand
ACACACACACACACACACACACACACACACACACACACACACACACAAGCACACATGCACGCATGCACGCACACATGCACGCATGCACACACACCACATAACTGAATAAAATATTAATGAAATAAGGAAAAACTCCCTGAGTAAATAAGGTTTATATCTCAGGAAATCTGAAGAAAATGTGTTCAACAGGCTCTCAGCGCTTCTCCACCTCTGAATGTGTTTCTTCCTTGGTGACATGGTAACTCCTAGGTGATGGGAGGGACTAATTTCTGATTGCCCAGTCAGAGCTAGACTATGGTGTGGAGTACACCACCAGCTCTGGACAGAGTTCAGACTTCTTTAAATCCTATCCTGTGACTCCCTAGCTCAGCACTTTGGCTAAGAGTGTTTGCCTCTCTTGGCCTCATCTTTCTCATCTGTAAGATGGGCATGCTAATATTGCCTGCCCTAGGGGACCGTCATGTCAAGACACCTGTACACTTGGGTCATCAGAAAATTGCTTAGTAAATACTCTGTAGTCACTTGCTGTGACTTTCCTTCAGTTAATTCTTACCCCAAGAGATTGATTTTGCTTGTCTCCATCTCTCATAATTGCCCCATACTGAAGATATGTCTATTTCTGTCCCTCTGTCCCTTCTGCTACCATCCTAGAACATAGCAGCAGGGCACTGAGGAGAAGGTCATTTTGTAAATGAGGACACTCATCACTTGAGATGCTGAGCATGTTAGATGCTTTCAAATCCCCCTTAGACACCCATCCTTTCCTTTGGCACCTGAGGAACCTTGTCACATTTGTTGAGCAGTTTTCAGGGCAGAGGAGAAGAGAGTTTACCTTTGACGAAGGGGAAACCGAGGTACTCCTGACTCTCTGCTTTTTTGTCTGGAGACTAAGGAATCTCAAGCAGATAGTATCAAGGGCTCTTTCAGCTCAGCTTTCTAGACATGAAGACAGCATAAATTTAATTTGTCAGATCCTAAAGAATGGATGGATGTCACAGGGCATGATCTACTTCAGGTATGAATCATACATTTTCAAAAGCAGTAGTATAATCATGTCACTCTTTAAAAAATCAGACAACTGTGTATTCTTCCATTTAAACAAAATAAAAAAATGCCATATAAGTCTGAGCATGACTGTGCTCATGTTCCCAACAATTAAAATCCTGCAATGCTTTGTTCCAAATTACAGCATCAACAGTATAGCTAAATAATCTTTGGATGTTTTGAGAGGGGGTGTGTCTCCATAGAAATAACAACAATCCCATTAATTGCAGAGCATTTCATTATTTCATTTAATTTCTTATCATTGTCTTTCTGCCCAGCATGTGATTGCAAGCTCATATCCCTCATTCAGAGAAGAGGTCTTCTTTGATTTGGGGCAGGAGTGTGGGGGAACCTCTCCATCCTGTAATGAATAGCAGTTTTCAATAATTTCAGGTCCCATCTTACTAGCAGAGACCAAATTATCTCTCACAGTCTCTGATATAATGGTTTAAGAAAAGTAGGCCTTGCAAAGCGACACATAGGCGTCTCTGCTCTGGTCAGATCATAGCTGAAGGTAGATATTTCCTCAATCACTCACAGGAGGTCAAGTTTGTTCAAAGTCTCCTTTTGCAGTAAGCAATTCTACTGACCAAGGCAGTCAATAGAACGTTGTGAGGACCCTATGTTGCTCTCTAGACTGATGGTTAGGTTATTTCTGGCATAGTGAATCTCTGATGCTAAGGAAGAGCTTCGATTCATGCTTTCCTGATGTCTTACTATGAGGCTCGTATTAAGTCCTTAATCTTTCTACACCTTAGTGACTTCAACCAAGAAATGAGAAGCAACTAAGATGTGTTTTTTTTTTTTTGCTTCCTCCTTCCCAGGGTTGTGCTGGCTTTCATGAGAAAGTGACATTAGCATAGTCTTTGGAAATTTTACAAAATTTCACAGGTTGGTATTTAAATTATATTGATTAGTAATCAACATAATCATGTTTAAAAAGAAGTACTCAGTCACAACCCTCAGGGATATTGGCTCAATCAAAACAAAATTCCTACTGTGTGTACCCTTCACTCTTCTGCCAGGTTCCATGGGGAAATGCTCAGTAGGAACACACTTGCCTTCTCCTCCCCAAGCTGCTGTGATGTCGCTACGATACATCATTCACTTCCCAGCCTCCCTCCCTCCTCCCGTTTCTCTTTTCTTCTCTAACAGATGTTCACTGAGTGCTCACTGTGTGACTAGTCTTATTCAGATGATAGTGACATAATAGTACATGAGACAGAATCTTTACTTCTGAGGGGAGGGGTGTTAAATTACAGAGGGTTATAAACAAATAACATACATAAGGTCAGGTAGCGATAAATGCTCTGAAAATAGTCAAGTGGGGTGAGGGTCTAGTGAATGATGGGGCTACATTAGACATAGCAGTCAGCCAAGCCCAAGGCTGGAGGAATGGAGGAAGAAAGCGATGTGGGCATCTAAAGATTGCTCCAGGCATCACAGGGGGACCGGGAGACTTGGAGAACGGAACGAGAATCATGATCTGTATAGGCCTTAGGAGGCTCCTGTGCCTATTAGGTGCAGAGCAGACTAGGGAAGACTGGTGGGTGGGGCTCATTCAATCATCTGAGTTGGGGAGCTGGCTGGGGACAGAAGAGAGCTGACAATTGCTCCAACTAGACTGGCTTTGATTAGAAGCCAGGGGGCGGGTCTCATTGAAGGGAGAACCAATGGGACTGGAGGGTGTGGAAGTATGGAAGACAGCAGTCACGCTTAGCACTTACGCATTAGCTTGAGCCACTGGCGTAAGAGAGCTTACATTCCAGCAAGATGAGGGTGATGATGGGGCAGGCAGATCTGTGGGTATCAAGGCACTGCTCATGAGTCTGTTTTTGGTGCCATTAACAGATGACTCTTGGATATTGGAATTGAGGTGTCACATATGCAGTGTGTATGTGTCAAGAGAGACTGCTGCCAGAGGCCTGGAGTCTTCACTAAACAGCTGCAATGTGCTCTTTGGGCAGAGGTGTCATCTGATCCCATTTCTACCCTTTGATGCTGTCTAATACAGTACAGGGCTTTGCACCAAGTACAGTGACGAATCTGCTTGTGAATCAACCCCTATGTAACAACACACAGGACACGGTGAACCCATCCCTGTGAATTCACAGACAGTGCATGAGGATGCCCTCAGGACAGCTTAAGAGACAGGGTGCCCTGACAGTCCTACTTACAAAAGCATCAGGAGGAATATCGGGTGATCCTGGGTATTCTCCTTTCCTAATCATAACCCCAGACTCTGCTCAAGTACACAGAGCCACAGGTTGCACACCAAGTGCCCCCAGCAGTCTCCCCCTGGTTTCCGGGCTTCTCGCTGAGAGCATGATGTGTTTCACCTAGAGTTGTGGTCGCGTGCGGGGAACTCACATTTGGGGGAAATTAAGAAGGCACAGCAGACAACTACTGCTGGTTCATTAGCTGGCTGGGAGCTGTCACCAGGTCATTCCTGCAGACAGAGAAAAATGAGGCTGCTTTGGGAAAGGTAAGAAAAGGTGTCAGTCAAGCACCTCCCAAGACAGCCTCTTGCTGTCTGCATCTCAGGCCAGCCAGCATGGCATGACAGAGGGAACCTATACTGAAGGGCACGAGACTAGATTATAGGCTTGCCGTAGCCCACTTATGATTATTACCATGGGTGGGTCATGATTTCTGTCTCTTTCCTTATATACACTTGAAGACAATGGCTGGCAGGTTGTTTAGAGGGACCCATTTTTTTTTTTTGAGACAGGGTTTCTCTGTATAGCTTTGTGCCTTTCCTGGAGCTCACTTGGTAGCCCAGGCTGGCCTTGAACTCACAGAGATCCGCCTGCCTCTGCCTCCCGAGGGCTGGGATTAAAGGCATGCACCACCAACGCCCGGCTTAGAGGGACCCATTTTTAATATACAACGGAAGGCAGATACTATCTAAATTGCTTTGCTCTCTTCTTAAATGTAGGGTTCCCCAGGTTGTCATCTTTCTCTGCATACTCTTGTTTGTTTTTGTTTGCTTTTGAGGCAGGGTTTCTCTGTGTAACAGCTCTGGCTGTCCTGAAACTCACTTTGTAGACCAGGCTGGACTCAAACTCACAGAGATCCACCTGCCTCTGCCTCCTGAGTGCTGAGATTAAAGGTGTGCACCACTACACCTGGCTTCTATGCATACTCTTGATGGCTGTGACCTTCTGTCATGTCAAATGTTCCCACTGTCCCCACCAGATGTCGATGATACCAGTTTCACTAACCATAGAGCCAACAACGTCTTGCATGGCATCTTCCCTCGCAGATCTCCCATAGAAGCTTAAAATTGAACTCACTCCCTTTCCATAACTTTCTTTGATCTCAAGTTTTGCGCTTTCATGTATGATTCAAGGACTGAAACCATTCTGTGTTCTCTAACTGGTCGGTTCATTTCCATACCCTATCCTGTCTGCTTAGGTCTTGAGTTAGCCAGGTAGCACCTGCCTTTCCTCCCAGCCTCCTCTTGATTTATAATTGTCCTTCTATCACTAGGCCTACCAGAAATTTCTTGATTTAAACCTTTAGGGATCTGTGACAGTCCTAACCAAACCAAATCAAACATCCCAAGCATCCCCTTGTGTACCTGATCAATGGTAATTAATAAACAAGAATACCGTTCAAGAACTAGGAAGCTCATTTTGAAAAACTACAGGTAGTTGCTTATTATGTTGGGTATTATGTTTGTTTGTCGTGCTCTTATTTTATCTTTACAGCAACTAGGAATGGAAGTCATTTCCTCACATGAGAGACTGAATGCAGACTTAAAGAGACATGCTAACTTTCTTAGAGAACATCACTGGCAAGTATGGGGAACTGGGGCTAAAACCAAGTGGGATTAGATGTATGAGATGTGTCCAAACTTCTACCCTGCTCTAGAAAGGAGCAGCCTCCACAGTGGTGTGGAGCCAATCTTTCACCTCCCTACTCATCTCCTAACACTCTCCACTCACTGTCTTCAGGACAGCACTGACTTCAGCTCACATCCAGATGTACTTTCCTATCATCGTTTTTGCCTCTGCTCTTTTCTCTGTCCAGGAACTTATTTCCACTCCCCCCCCCCCCAATCCCTGTTTCTCTTGGCTCCATTCTAATGGCATCTTGGTGAAAACTCTTCTCTGCACCCCAGGCAGAATCCATCATACTGTCGGTCCTGTCAAAGCACTCCACTTTCCCTCTTCTAGAGCATCCATCATACTGTGATTTGAATGTCAGCTCACTATTAATACACCACAAGACTCCACGTTGTTTGATGGCAGGGACTGTATCTGATTCCACTTTGTAATACTTTGCCTCTGCTCTCCATGCCTAGGCTAGTGCCTGATGCATGGGAAGTGCTCAATTAATGGCTGTTGAATTAAATGGAACCTAGCCACACACACCAAGAAGAGAGTAGATGGTATCGCTGACAATGAGCATTTGGCAGAACAGGGATGTAATTCAATGTACCTTACCCCTCGCCTTTATTGATAATTCTTAATGCATCTTGTTTTGTGCTATGAAGTTTGGAGAAAATGGAAGGCGGGAAAGGAACAGTTACCATACTGACTCCATTATGTACTTACTATAGCTCTGCACCAAGCATACAAATTATTTTATTCCTTCTTATGAAGCAGACAGAGTGTCTAACATGATTGGAAAGTCTGAATTTTCACACCAGAACACTAATGGGAATGGATATTCTAATACTATGGCTAGCAGTAAAAATGTAGAAAAGGCATTAGGCTAGAACTAAGATATGACATGGGTCCTAGAAAAAGTCACTTTTCCCTGCATGACTTAGAAATCTTAGGTTTTTTGTTTGGTTGTTTTTCATTTATGAAAGTGACAGCGCTCCATATGGAGCTAATTTCTATGGGTGATACAATCTCCTGGGACCTGAGATTATCTCTTCTCACCGTTTTCAATACTTGATATAAGTCTATTTATATGTTGAATAGTATCCACACCTCTAACTGACCGCCCCCCCCCCAAGTTTTTGTCCACCTAGAACTTGTGATTGTGATGTTATTTGGAGTTCTGTCCATGACACATGCAATCTCACTAAGATGAGGTCATCCTAGGTTAAGATGGGCCTAATCCAATGAGGAGAGAGAGGGTTAGCCAAATAGGTAAACGGAGCGGAGGGGACTGTGGGAGGATGGATACAGAGTCTAGAGGGACACATCTATAAGTCAGAGGACACAGAGGAGGTCAGCAAGCCACTGGAGTCATGAGAGAAGCATGGAACAGACTTTCCCTCAGAGAGTCCAAAAAGAGAAGATCTTGTTAGCTCCTTAACTGTGAACTTAAGCCTCCAGCTGCCAGAACTGAAAGGATGATATTTCTGGATTTTAAGCCACCGAGTTTGTTAAGGCTGAGTGTTGAAGCTCTTGGATCTTGAGTGAAGTTGATGATGATGAGTTTGCTGACAGCAAAAGCAATGATAATAGTGACAAGCTATGAAAACAGGACAGAACTCAGTCTGGGGAAACACCACTACTCAGTCTGAAGGTGTGTGTGCGGGAGTGGAACCGTGTTGGTTGGGCAGTCTCACAGGTCTCGACATGGATTTAACTTGGCTGCCTTAGAAGGTCCCTTAGAGTAACTGGCAGCCACCCTGTAGGAAAACCCCATGCATCTCACATATAGGAAAGTTATGACAGTCATCTCTAGGTGCCTTGGACAGAGAAAACATTATTTATTATATAGAGGACAGAATGCCTAGGGACAGATACTGGACCCACAGGTTCTAAGGAGGAATGGATTAGCTACTCACAAGGGTGGGTCTATTCACCTGTCTTCTAGGTGAGCAGCAGCCATATCTAACTGTGCTAGGAACTCTTCAGCTTAACCTTGGGAGGCCAGCTGGTGCTGCAGATGCTCCAGGTGTTTAGGTAACCTTGGGAAGCCAGCTGGTACTGCAGATGCACTAGGTGTTCAGGTAACCTTGGGAGGGTCAGCTGGTGCTGCAGATGTACTAGGTGTTGGGTAACCTTGGGAGGACCAGCTGGTGCTGCAGATGCACCAGGTGTTCAGGTAACCCTGGGAGGGCCAGCTGGTGCTGCAGATATACCAGGTGTTGGGTAACCTTGGAAAGGCCAGCTGGTGCTGCAGATGTACCAGGTGTTGGGTAACCTTGGAAGGGCCAGCTGGTGCTGCAGATGCACCAGGTGTTGGGTAACCTTGGAAAGACCAGCTGGTGCTGCAGATGCACCAGGTGTTGGGTAATACTCTGTGTTACATACTTCGATACACTTCACCTTTCTGTTTAATGATCAGAATCAGAAACCACTGATGACCTACAGAGCAACCAAAACATCTAGAAAGCTCAACTGCCTTGTCTCAGGACAGAGGAATGGAACCTGAGGCTTTGACCTTGGAGCCTGAATTATACAGAAAACTTGGTGAACCTTCCTATCCTTCTGAATGGAGAATATTATCAAAAACTGGACAGCAGGGTTCTTGGTTTAGGGTTCTTAGTTGCTGTTCTATTGCTGTGAGGAAACATCATGACCAAGGAAACTTATAAAAGGAAACATTTAATTGAGGGCTTGCTTATAGCTTCAGAGGGTTAGTCCATGATCATCATGATGAGGAGTGTGGTGGCAGGCAGACAGGCATAGTGCTAGAGCTCATGCTAGCTGAGAACTCACATCTGATCTGCAAGTTATAGGCAGAGAGAGAACAAGTACGGGCCTGGCATGGGCTTTTGGAACCTCAAAGTCTACTCTGAGTAACACACCTCCAATAAGGGCACACCTACATCAACAAAGTCACACTTGCTAATCTTTGCCAAAGAGGTCTATTAACTGGGGTCCAATGATTTAAACATAGGAGCCTGTGGGATCTTTCTCATTCAAACCACCATACTGGTTAAAGACTCAACTACCTTAGTCCACATATCCTGTTGTCTTTGATGATTCAACAGCTTTTTTCATTAAGATTAAAGCTGTGTGTTCTAACAAGTTCAAAGTATGTTATTATCCATCTTGTTTAGCATACACTTCACCCGGGCCGAAATTTCAATTGGTGTGTGTATGTGTGCGTTCATGTATCTGTATAGGTGTAGGGGTTTCTTGAGTCTGTGTGCCTGTAGAGGCCAGATATCTGGTGTCTTCCTCAATTATTTCTCTACTTCATGTTTTGAGACAAGAGCTTCTCATTGTACCTGGAGCTCACTGGTTGGCTAGGCTGTCTACCCAACAAGGCCCAGGAATTCTCCCGTCTCTGTCTCCCTGGTGCTAGGATTACAGCCATATGCTGCCACACCTGGATTTTTATGTGGGTTTATGGGATCCAAACTCAGGTCACCATCATGCTTGTGCAGAAGGCACTTTGCCAACAGGGCTATCTCCCCAGCCCCTTTTGTTCATTTTATATATAACTTGGAGGTTCTGTGTCTGACGTTCAAGTTAATTTTACTTGAAAACTCAAATCTAGGCAGTAGGACCATGAATACCTCCCCTCCATATTTCTCCTCCCTCCACTCTTTCTCTCTGGAGATAGAAACAGAGAGAAAGGAATTGAAGGAAACGATGTGGTTTGCCTCATACCTCTGGTTCAGCTTTGGCCTAATACGCTGAGTGACTGTGTCAGCTTCCTCTCCTCTGTTGTCTGTTCTATATTACTCTAGATGAGGAGGGAACCCCTTCCTTCTGATTTTCCCTTACTTAGGCTATTGTTCATAAAGCATTGGCGACTGGTTATTCTACCAGAAGGCTTCCCTGCTCCAGTCCTCTTCACACCTCGCCCTCATCAGGTTCTGCAAAACAATGGGCTCCTTTACTTCAGGCCTATCCTTTAGTGGAAACAAAAATTTGGCAGGGATTCTGGGATTTTTTTTTTCTTGCCTACCCTGTCTATTCCAGCAAGGTCAAGCAAGGAGTTTAGGAATGACATAATCCAGATATAAATTATATTAGGCCTCACTCCCTTAGAAAGCAAAGGGGGCTAGTGTTAATTACACAGTAATTTTCACTGAGTCTCCTCCTTTTAGGCTATTTTCCAGATTCCTTTGCTAGGCTATACACTTCCATGGAGAAAGGATTAGGTGGTACCATTTATTGATGTCCCCGAGTACCCACTGTGGTGCTTGCTGAAGCAAAAAGGCACACAGGGAGCTGTGTGGAGTGTGGGCATGGACTGCTTCTCTAGATGGCCATTTTCTAGGGAGGTCACCTTCAGAGACTGTCATTTCTTGGCTTGGACTTTTAATAACAGGCATAAGAATGCCTGCACTCAGGAGAGTGTCAAATGGATGAGGTATTTGGGGGCTGGCTCTTCTTATCTCTGTGGCCACAAGCCCTAGCATCTTGGCCCTTTTGCCAGAAGCCCTGCTCAATCAGTTTGCCTCAATTGGATCAATGGGGGTGCTTCACTGTGCAAGGGAACTCATTCTCGATAGCCCCAGGAGGGCCTGAGTCAGGCTCTGTGGTGCAGGAGCACACAGCTCCCTTCCTGGGAGGTTTCCATGTTAAATGTCCAACTAATTAACAGTGCTCAGTGGAGGGGACGTCCCTTTGATTAATCACAGCTTGCAGGGAATACACAGACTGGAAAAGTAGAGCCTTCCCTTGCAGAGTGTCTGCCATGATACCATGGGCTAGGTATCTATGTGAAACAAAAAGCTAAGCAAGCTAAATGAGCTAAAAAATATAATAAAAGGTTTTGAGGCAATTAAGCATATATGCACTTTGCCTTTGAAAGCCTGTTTAGGAAGTTTCATGTACTGTGATCTGAATGAAAGGCAACACTAACTCAAAGAGGAAGATGGATTCTGGAGGGTCAAATGTAAGAATTTGGATTTGATCTCTAGCGCATTATGTCTAAGGCAACCTTTGAGACTATACCTAGAAGCAGGTGAAGCACAAAATAGAGATTATCACTGAATGGAATAAGTGAGACAAGATACAGATATACTCACAGGAGGAGCCTGGTCTCTGTCCCATCAGCACCTAGCACTCTGTGCAATACACAAAGCTAAGGGAGACCCAGTGATGTGCAGGAAACACAACACTCCTTTGCCAACAAAGACAGTTCATGACAGTTGTAGGGAGGTATACTATTTGGTTTATGATTTTCTTTTAACAATCAAAATATGCCTTATTTATAAGATACATAGATACTAAGGAAATACTGTATCAACGTTTAATTGATAAGGTATGTTCTTTAAGGTGTGTGTGTGTGTGTGTGTGTGTGTGTGTGTAAATACAGTATTTGTACACTAAACTGCATTTTATGTTTATAAAATGTTTTTATCTAAGTAGTACTTGCTTGGCTTTGGTCTCTTAAGTTTTTGTTTGTTTGTTTGTTTTGTTTTGTTTTGTTTTGTTTTGTTTTGTTTATTGAGATAGGGTTTCTCTGTGTAGCTTTGTGCCTTTTCTGGAACTCACTCTGTAGCCCTCAAACTCACAGAGATCCGCCTGCCTCTGCTTCCTGAGTACTGGGATTAAAGGTGTGTGCCACCACTGCCTGGCTGCTCTCTTAATTCTTATTTCATAAACTATTTCCAGTTCAAGAAGAAGACAGAGAAGGGCTGGAGAAATGACTTAGTGGTTAAGAACACTTGATGCTATTGCAGAGGACCCAGGTTCAATTCTTTGAACCCACATCAGCTCACAGTTGTCTGCATTCTGGTTCCAGGGGACCCAGCACCATTTTTTGACTTCTGAGTGCACCAGATGTGCTTGTGGTCCACATACATACATGTAGGTGAAATAGTCCCCCCAATTCCTGTGGCCATGGAAGACATCACTAATAGATCACTGTAATCTTTCCTATGAAGCTCAGAGAAGGGGGACTCTGAGCCCTCCTCCTGTGGCCTCTTGGCCAGTTCCTCCTAAGGATGGAGGCTTGGCATTCAAGATCAAGTTTCTTTGATGCCACAATAGATGTTGTGCTTGGATTAAGCCAAACCACTGGAAGGCCTTGCAGTTGAACTGTACTTTCTTCATATCTGGTAGCAATGCTCCCGACTTTCATTGAGGAAAAGTATTAGAATTGCCTTCCAGAACTGTGTTTCTTCGGGGAAGCGGCTGAGGTCCTGTTTACTACATCCCTCAGTGAGCTTCATGAGAATGTGTTTTAAGTTTTGGTTGCTAGTAGATGCTTTGTTGCTCAGTAGAACAGGCTCCAACCCTTCTTCTAATAGTGTTGATGATGAGCAGGGCCTTTTTCTTTGCTTGTAGTTGTCAACGAAGACACAGGCACATGAGAGATCATTGCTGATTCATTTAGTTTTAATCCCAAGCTGAAAGCGAGTTCCTCAACAAAGTCGCCACCACTCTAGACAACCAATATGCCCCTGGCCTTTCTGTATGTTCCAAATTACTTTTGTTTCATATCATGCACCGGCTTGCATTATGTGGTATGCACTCTTACTGTGAGCATTCTTGTAGACCAAAGTAAAGTTAAAAAAAAATAATTGAAAGTTGGGTTGTTTAGCTTGTCAGGCTAACAGGAGTTCAGGTAGAACTCATTTGGTGATATAAATGAGGACTCTTCAGTACTGGGTGACTATGGTAGGGGGCTTCCTGATGCTCAGCCCCTGTGTTATCTCCTCCCCAGTATCTCACTACCTGAGAGACCCTAAATCAGGGGTAATAAATTTTGTTTTTCAGGGTAAATAAATGTAGGATAATTTTGTGTGTGTGTGGGGGGGGGTGTAGTAATGGAAGAGTAAGCCAGCTACATCTTGCTGTTCATGTCAGCCTACCATCTGAGTCCTGGGACAGAACTAACAGGAAAGTGTTTCCCTCAGTCTTGGTACATAGCTATGGAAACCTGAGTTCCTACAGGAACAATGTCACAGAGAAGTTCATTGAGATAGTGGTGAAGGATTGGAAATCAGGCTCTTGATTCCAGGCTCAGTGCACTTTCCTCTCTGACACTGTGTTCTTAACTCAGACAGGGGCATGGCTGTGTGATAAATGATTAACTCATTAAATGATGGACCTTGATGACTTTTGTCTGTATTGTCTCACTCTAGAGCCCCAAGCATATATTGACTGTCTGTAGTGTTGGTCATTTTATTGAATGGCTCACTTGCTACAGGTTGTCTTCTTGTATGATGTAGGTTGCACAGTGAATATATTGGGCAATTCTTACTTTAACACAAGCACACAATAAGAACCTGTGTGTCAGGCACTTTTCCACCAATTTTACTCATCTTATGCCATTTAGCTTCACCACTGCCCCAACAAGGATGTTACTGGGAAATGTTGGGAGTCTTAACTTCTCCAAGCTCAGTCTTCTGGATCTATAACCTAGCTCTGCCCATTTCAAGCCTGAGGTTACTTCTCCACAAATAAGTAGCCTAAACTGCTTCCCTGGGTCACTAGATAAATTCTAGAATACCAGTAATTCCTGACATTGGGGGAGAAGGAGCTCTTCCCTTTCTCCCTTCCTTCCTTCCTTCCTTCCTTCCTTCCTTCCTTCCTTCCTTCCTTCCTTCCTTCCTTCCTTCCTTCCTTCCTTCATGCCTGCCTGTCTGCCTCCCTCCCTCCTTCCCTCCCTCCCTCTCTCCTTCCCTCCTTCCCTCCCTCCCTCTCTCCTTCCCTCCTTCCCTTCCTCCTCCCTGCCCTCTGTTTCATCCTCTCTTTTCATTAGTATGGGGAAATGTCATTTTGAATAACTGTAAAACCCCAAAGAAAAAAATTCCAATACCCATACTAATTTTTACACTTTTGCCATGTTCAAGTTGAAAAACTGCATTCCCTGAATCCCTATTGTATTAAAGGACATCTTCTTGTCCCCAAGAAGTGAGGAGGGGATGAGTGAATAAAGACATTTTGAAATTGGCATCAGCTTCATCTTCAATAGACCCTTCTCAAGGACTTTTACATGTAAACAAGATCGTTAAACACTTACTGTGACATTTATTACCTTTAAATATTCATAAGCCAGTGAGCACCGGGAAACACCCACTGCACTGTGCTAGCTGACCCAGCCCCTCAGAATACAGGATTTGCAAGTCAGTACTTGGCAGAACCTGGAGAACTTTATGTCAAAGCTTCTTCTTTGGAAGCCTTCATGGTACTCACTACATTTGGGGATCCACAAATTGTCCTTGCAAAGAAGGAAGAAAATCTCACAAAATAGCCTGGGTCTGTTCCCTGACACATGTCAGCAATGGCAGCAAGAGGACGTGTACTCTATGTTCTCACTTTTACATTTACATTTCTATTAGCCCTGCCCATGCACACGCCCCATCCCTGTCCCTAGTGTTAAGCCACTAAACTCTGCAAGGATGGGGATGCCTCACACTCAGCCTTGATGATTGTGACCAACGTGTGATGTGATTTTCCAGATGTGAGAGGAGAAATCAACTCAGATGTTAGTGGGACGATAACTTCTGAATTCAGTGGTAAAACTCTTGCTCTGTTCGCGTCCCTTTCCCCTCTCAGATATGGAAGAAAAAAAAAACATGGCTTGTTCATGAAGTTAGAGCAGTGGGCATTTGACTGAGATGTGGAGGTGGCTGAGCAAGGATGGGCAGGGGAGACAAGGGGGCCCATCACCACCTGTCACTGCTATAGTTGACATCACATCTCTTTCATAGCAATAGCAATCCTAACAGTGATTACTGTATCTGTTCAATAAGGAAGTTGAATTATGTGGATGGAGTTTATGTCACTGGTCTAAGGTCATACAGCTGAGACTGACACTTTGCTAATCTGACCCTGTGCTGAGGACACTTTCCACTGCAAACACCCAATTCTGCAAGTTCTGTGTTGGTCCTCTGAGGCCTCTTGGAATTCATTAAAGGAATTGCAGAGGAAGAACATGAGTCAGAGACATGACAGGAGAGACATGGGCTCTCTTGGACTAGTGGTTCTGTGGTTCTCCTGCGCAAAGTAAGCCTGCTCTGTGTGGTTGTAAATGAAAAATTTTATCAACCCAAAGAAGCAGATAAAAGGCATCATTTTCAACCTGGCAACAAAAAGATGATGATAATTGGGTGTTGAACATTTTTTTCCCCCTTGAAAACATTCAGCAGGGTCTGACTGAGCCTGTAGCTGAGACTCTGTGGTGGAGATTGCTGTGCCCTGTGTGAAGCGGAGCTGGCATGAGCTCAGAGCTTACTCTTTGGTTAACTCCTGTGGAGGGAGGGCTCTGTCACCATGTAGCTTGATGGTCAGTTAGGTATCCTGATGAAGGAAGGACTTACATATAGACACAAGATGTCACAGAGATGCCACAGGCACTACAAATACTTCATTAGAACTTTGAAAAGTTGTTTTTGTTTTTTGTTTTTTGTTTTTTTGTTTTTTTCACATGAAACAGAAAACCACAAAGTGTCTTAGACTGGAATCTGAGCGTTTGGGAATGTGGAAAGTGGTCAACGGTGATCAGGAGCAAACATGCGCATTCTTCAGTCAGTACTGCAAAGACAGATGCCCAGCAGGACTAGAGATAAGCTGTCCTCCTGCTTCCAGCCCCTGGAGGAAAATAAATTCCAGTTGAGTCAAAGACTTGTAAAACTAAGCATAAGGAGTCACACGTGTGTATGCACAGGGTGTATGGCAGATGGAGGGCTGGTTCTTGCTCCTGCAGCAGTTGGTACACATTCTGAAGTTCTTGTGTGTGCATTACTGGTCTGGCTGTTGTAGCTGTATGTGTTTTTGTTTTCCAAGTCAGGCTTCTGCATGCTGCCCACATGAGGTCCTCTACCCTTGCACTGTGGAATGTGCTGTGGAGCTTTGTGATCTATTTCTAGCATGGCTCAGGTGGCTCTATTCTTGGCTTTCTCTCATTCTTACTAAATGGACAGTGGGTAAAAAATAGCAGTTGCATTTGAAATGTTTTGTTATGTGGAGCTATTGAATTAGGACTGGGTTTGATGTTTGTTGTAATTTTTGGATGTTCCTTTCCTGTCCTTGGTACTCATGTGAAAAGAGAAAAGAAACTCAAGGTGTTGTTAGAGGTCATTAGCAAATCAGTTCTGAAAAGACAATTTCCCTTTTCTCCTCTTTGAAGTTTCTGTAGTGGTTGATTTGAGGAGCACCCTGAGATTGCAAGGCAAGCCATTAAAAATGTGCCGTCCACAGCTACTTACAGTGCAAGGCAGGGGATTCCAGGCCTAAAGAAACTACACAAAATAGGGAAATAAAATTGATACTGAGGTTGATTGAAGGTTGCAATAGTACAACCTGATTGTTCTTCCTGACTTTGCAAGCCCATGCTACATTTGAACTTAAAATAGAAACAAAAGGAAGACCAAATGTATCTACATAGACTTTCAATAATTTATTATTAGGATTCTTGGATTTTATTAAGTTAACATGTTTGGAAATCATTGAGTTAAGAGGTATTTTTTTTTCTGAAGAAAAAGAAAAATCAGTCTTCTTTGATCATCATTGGTTTTCTTGATTCTTTAGGTTGTGATTGCCAAGGTAGCACAGGACTAGGGCACACTTTGGTTGGCAATGTTGTGCATAGGTAAAGTATTCTAAGGCAATTCTTTCCTTATTGCCTAAGAACTACTTAATTGTTTTTCATCTAAGGTTGTTTTCTCTTTACTATTTCTAGAATGTCTATTTTGTATGTGCATGTGTATGCATTTTTTGTGTGTATATGTACTTGTATATATGTATGTGCATGTGGAGGCTTCAGACTGATGCCAGATGTCTTCCTTAATTGCTCTCCACTTTAGTTTTTTGAGACAGGGTCTCTCACTGAACCTAGAGCTTTCCAGTTTGGCAAATGTGGCTGGCCAGCAAGTCAGAGGGATGCTCCTGTCTCTACCTCCCCAGCACCGGAATTACAAGTACATGCTACTGTGCCTGCCTTTTTACATGGGTGCTAGGGGTCTTAACTCAGGTTCTTACGAATGTACGGCAAGCCCTTATCTCCCTTGCCCTGAATGCCTATTTTTTAAACCAAAATTATTCTTTCTTTTCTGAATGTAGGTGGGTTAGATTCATTCAAAACTACTCAATAAACTGTACATCTCTTGATATTTCAGAAACAGTTCTACATGTGGAAACACTAGAAAACAAAGAAAAATCTCCAACCTCATTGAATTTGCCTTCTCACAGGTGGAGATGCACATATAAGAAAAATGTATAATGCCTCAGGAAATGATGAGCGCTTTGGGGGAAGTGAAGCCAAGGAAGGAGGAGGTAGGTGAAGCTTGCAAGAATGGCATCTTGTTTGGGGTTGCAGAGAGCCTGCAAAAGGATTTGAGCAGAGTCTGGAATAAAATAAGGGAGCATGGCATGGGAATGTTTGGTCAGAGAGACTGTTCTCAGAAGGCAGCCTGAGGTGGGCCTTGGATACCGTGTGTATACATTAGAAGAAGGAAACAATAGATGTGGTCAGGTTTCTTCTGCCCAGGGGTGCGGCAGGCTGTATCTCCCACGACACTTGTCTTGCTCCATGCTCACCTCACTCCTATAGACATTGCTTCTCAAGGCAAGGACACAAACTTTCTGGAAATCTTGGGGACTGCCAGAATCTTATGACTGTTTAATTCTGCCTTGTAAGGTCCTACTGTTCAATAGATGTGGATATATGTAGTCTTCTAGTTCAGGTCTTTTAGCTCCCAAGCCAGGCCCTGTCAAGAGCTGACCAATGGGTACATGTTAGATTTACTACCACAGGCCCAGAATGTTGATGGTGGTGGGGGTAGTGATAATGGTGGTAATGATAGTTGGTGATGATGGTGATGGTGGCAGCAATATCTACCACTTGCCAAACACTTTAAGCATAGTCACCAGAATTTTGTAGGACATCTAAAATTATCTGTCTGCAAATGAGGACACTAAAATGACCTACTGAACACCTCTTAGAAGTCATGAGCATGTGCTTAAACCCATGTCTACCAGAGAGAGTAAAATCTAAACCTCTCTGTGGTCATTAAGCCTCATTCCAAATGTATGCCTCATGGGCCTTGGGTAAAGGACAAGTTTCTTTTATGGCTTCTTGTTGAGAAGGACACATTGAAAGGCATTTTTCAGAGCCTTGCCCAGGGAGATGGGCCTTGTCCATCATTTACCGAAGCGAGCCCTCCTTTCTAAATCATGAACAGGCATCACTTCCCTAACCTGCATGCTGACGGCGTTTCGTCTGTCCCACTTCAGTCATCAAGGGTCAGCCTCACATTTGTCACAGTTCTCCATCCACGGAGCCTGAACCTCTCATGCCCCGATGCAGGGCTCAGCTCTAGCTAGTGATTTTCTTAAGTCTGGATCTCAGATAAGTCCTTCTTGGCTCCTTCTGACCACTACCCTGGGTCATGATCCCTCTCTTTAACGTGAGAATTTTACAAACGCTAATCTATCTTTTGCCAGGATTCCATGCCTTATGTACTTACTTCTTTGGAATATGCTCCAAAACAGTCATTTCTCCCTGCAGCCAAATTTCTAAGGGAGAGGATTCCTGCGTTTAAGCCCAAGATTTCAAGGGCAGATGAAAGCTTTTTCAAGAGTTAAGAAAAAATACTATCATTTCTGTCTTTGGCAGAACATCTGCATTTGTTTTCCTTGAAATCCTTAGAAATTAAGCCCATGGTGTATTCATTTTCAAACTATAGAATGTAAGCTACAGAAGAAGCAAATGGAAGAGAAGAAAGACACATTTGGCTGAAAACAAAGTTTTCTCAAATTGCTTGGTCACATGAGTTTGTCTAATGCAGGAACTGCCAAAATGTACTCGCAAAGGGCCAGGACACAAGTACACAAGAAACCTAAAGGTTTCATGGCCATGTGACTATTTTCACCTCTGCCATTGTTATGTGAGAACAGCTACAGGTGACATTCAGCCAGGTGAATGTAACTATGTTCCCCCTAACTTTATTGTCAAATCAGATAATTAATCAGATTTGGCCCCTAGGCTATGATTTGCCTATTCTTGGCCCAATGGAAGAAGACATATTATGTGTCAGTGAATCCTAGCAACACATAGAAATAAAAGTCATAAATGGAAGGACTGTTACAGATCATTTTTTCAGCCCCTTAATTTTACCTACATGGATTTATTGGTTACTGTAGCTTAGGTCTTATTAATAGCATCAAGAAAGAAAGGGACTACTGTGTACTATATAGCTTAGCGTCTGTGGGAAAAGTTTCTAGGCATCCTTAATAACTGTTTTCTACAGTTTCCTTAATAACATAGCCCCAAAGTTCTATTTGGATCCATGGCCGCTGGAATAAAAACTTATTTCCTAGAGCTGGAGAGATGGCTCTGTGTTTAAGAGACTTGCTGATCTTGCAAAGGACCAAAGTTCAGTTCTTAGCTCCCATCAGGTGGCTCACAACTGCATATAACTCCAGTTCCAGAAGATCAGACATCTTCTTCTGGCCTCCATGGGCACTGAATTCACATGCATATACCCCTCTTCCCATGTACACATACTTAAAAAGAATAATGTATTTCCCAGCTTTCCTTGCCTTTGATTATGGTTATGCACATAATTTTATCGGTGCTAATGTGACTGCCTAGAGAATGTGTCCTTAAAAGGGGGAATTTAATATTCTTTCTCCCTTTTTCTTTTTTTCTTGCTAGAATGTCACAGCGGTGGCTGGAGCTTATGTGGCCATGCTGCACATTGGTGGAAGTCCTTGGTTGATGTGTGTGTGTGTGTGTGTGTGTGTGTGTGTGTGTGTGT
>CABHPP010141326.1:3966-15027 GCA_902168425.1 Peromyscus attwateri | reverse complement strand
AAGTTGGAGCACAGCTGCATTGAGTTGCCTCCAGACCAGACCTCTCCTGACTGCACTTGGAAGATGTTGGCCTCTTGTCTCCTTGTCTGGATTGCATCTGCTGAGTTTGCAGAAATTCTTATTTCCATTCTTTTTTATTTTTACCACCTTCTTTCACTGCTTTTAGGATTTTCCCTATGTCTTTGGCACATGTGATATGAATTGGTATAACTTTGTTGGTTTACTACAGGTTCTAATAACCTTGCATAAGTTTGGCTGCATAGTACAATAGTACCTCACTTTAGGTCTCCTGTATCTTTTTTCTGTTTTCCTGGGATGTCTCAGACACCCTAGTTAGTTACATCTTGTGCAAGCTGCTATAATTTGATGTGTGCAGTTAGGAGGTACCAGAGAGTTAACAAGTGCGGGGTCACCTTTGTCAAATGGGGAGTACTTGAAGACTGCATGCTGTTCCTCTCCTCCTATAGGCAGGTAATTTCTGAGCTGCAGCTGAGTACCAGTTCCCTAGTTTGTTTTTTGTTCATTTGATACAAGCTAGAGTCATTTGGGAAGAGGGAACCTTAATTGAGAAAATGCCCCCACCAGATTGGCCTGCAGCTAACCTGTGAGGCATTTTCTTGATCAGTGACTTATGTGGGATGGCTTAGCCCGTTATAGGGGGTACCAACCTTAGATAAGTTGTCCTAAGTTGTATAAGAAAGCAGTCTGAGCAAGCCACAAGGAGCAAGCCAATAAACGCATCCATCCATGGCCTCTGCTCCAGTTCCTGCCTTGAGTTCCTGCCCTGACTTCCCTCAGTGATGGAGTGTGACCTGAGAGTTGTGAGATAAAACAAACCCTGTACTTCCCAAGCTGTTTTTGGTCATGGTGTTTTATCACAGCTGCAGACCACTGTGTTAGGCTCTGTTCTGGATGGAGTTCAGGGTGAGATTCCCTCCAAGGTGGAACATAGAGTGAGTGCAAGAACACCACAGATGAGTGCTTTTGGGTTAGACTAGAGCTGAAAGTACTATAAGAATTAGAAGAATACAGAGAGAAAATCCAGGGAAAATTAGAGGAAATTTCTTAAAGAAAAAGGAGGTGGTGTCTTCTACCACAGGAGACAGGTGATTGAGCCCTCAAGGTTTGTCATCAGTTTGGATTTGTGATCAGAAACTGGATAAGTGAATCTAGTTATACAGTTAGAGGTGAGATAGATTGGCTTTTACTGTACTTGATTCCTAGAGCTTTAGGGTTAGGAGGCTAATCGAACCGAACTTGTGAAGGCAACTGAACAATGCTCATACAATAGCATCATAGCTGTGCTTCCTACCTCCTGCCTCTCTGCATGGCCTGTAATTGCTCCTACTCAACAGCTGCCGGAGAACTGTTCCCAAGGCTCATCTTGGCAAGACTAGACTTCCTCATGGACCATCAGTGTCTCACCACGGCTTACTGCAGACCTTCTATTTACAGTCTGTTCCCAATGTACTCAGCATTTCAGTTCAGTTGGATTAACACCATTCTTTGAAAGCACTCCCTACCACCCTGTCCTCAGTCTATTTTCTTTGTCTAGATTAGTCTTTGCCTGTTGCAAATGTACCCATCACTTTTGAACCTCTCCCAAATGCTACTTTCTATAGGAAGTCCAACCTGCCAGAGGTGTCCACACCCTGCAGTGAACCTTACGACCTCCTGTATCTCCTCTACAGAGCTGATTTTAAGATACCCTGAATTAAAGATATCTGTAAAAAATACTTGCATTGCCTTTAGGAGATGAAATTTCTTCTTCCACCCATGAGGGCTGAATTGAATTAGATGAATATGTAACCAATATACAAGAGGCACCTGGTGAACTATAAAATACAGATATAAGTTCTTCTGAATTAAATAGAGTTTGTGAATGGGGAAAGAGGGGCATAAGGAGAGGAGAATTCACTAATATGGAGCATCAACTATGTGTCAAGTGCTTTCTAGAGGTCTTTCATTTTCTAGATCTTCACAAACTTCTAGAAAACAGACTGTGAAATTCATTTTAGAGATGAAAGTGAAGCCCTGGATGGTGGTATGAATTAATGGAGATGTACAGCTAGTGAGGGATGGGATAAAGATTTGAATTCAAATCTCCATGGCTCCAAGGCACTTGCATTTTCCATTATTGGAGAGGGGACATGAAATTTATAGCCCTAACTTGAATACTTTTGGGAATAAAAAGGAGTGCTATTAATAGGTACCCTGGGACAACTTAGGTAAACTGGGACTCTCCAGGGTGAAATGTCCTATGATCACTCTAATTATAAACTGCCCCTACCTCTTTCCTCTCAGTTTGAGTCAAACTAAAATAAATCTCTTCTTGACATTTTACTTCTCTCAGTTATAGAAACTGGGAAGAAATAATGGGGTATTGAGGAATTTTCCTTTACTAATGATTGGAAAGAAATTCACATTATCCAATGGGTGGATAAGGGATTGTGTCTTCTCATATTCCTTTAGGACTGTTGGGGATAGTCCTTGGAACTTTTTATTGCCTCCTCTTAGAAGATTGGGGTGAGTAACTATTTACTTAGGTGACATTAAATGAACTCATATGGTTGCACTGGTGTCAGGCATACTGGACCCATGTCTAGCTCAGTTACATATAAAATGGGCAGTGACCAGGGCTGTAACATGCTGCCTTTTGAGCTTTTATTTTGCACTGAGCTTCTTACTTGCACCCCCTCACTGGTTTCGTTTTATATATTATATAAATATAAATATATAAATATAAATTATTATATGTGATAGCCATGTAAGGTAGGTCCTAAGTTTATTCTTATTCTTCAGGGAAAAAAAGTATGCAGTGACCAACTGATTTGCCCCAAACAACTTAACTATTTGAGTAGTGGGACCTAAATTGATTGGCTCCAAAGACCCATGTCCTGAATAGTGAGATTTGTGGCTCTTAGGAAGCAATCAGGAGGCTAAATTTATGGATTACCAAGAAGGTTGAGCAGTTAGCTCATTTACAAAGGTTTTAAGCATTGTACCTAGTCATAAGCGATTGCTCCATCAATAACACATGGTATTGTTATTTTTGAACTAAACCTTTGAGGAACAGATGCTAAATACTTATTGATATTCACTTTTTCTCATTCATATTTCCCTTTGTTCTACCACCAAATCACAGGTTAGAAATATAAAGGGAAGTCATCATTTACCAAGCTAGTGCCATACCCTTGACATTGACATACCCAGCCTCTTTCCTTGTTGGAATTACAAACTATGATATGTAAAAATACTACTTCATTTAACACAGACATGTCCAAAATGCAGTGAAGTCACTCTAGAATCTCTTCATCCTTTATATTCTAGACCATGGGGATCCAGACCACAAAATACACAGGATAAAAAACAAACAAATAAACAAACATTACTTTCACTCAGGGAAATAGGAAGAGTTGAGAGCAATATCATAGGCATGGCGTTAACTTGGATTTTTAAAGACAAAGATGGTTTGTGATGATACTAAGGACATTCTAAGATAAAGGATCAGTTAGATATAAATATGTAGAGGAGGGAAATTCCACAATGTGTTTAGGAAGAAGCTGAGTTAGATGTGAAGTTGATGTGGGAAAGGGTAAGCCCAGAGATAGGAGGTAAGGCCATCAGATATGGCCACAAGAAGGGAATTATTTTACAATTCCCCCAAAGTCTCCCAGGAGCTGTGCTAGTGTTTCAGGCATAATACCTCGGTGTTCACAGGAGCCGCGTGTGAGCAGGCATAGTTAGGGTATAAAATGTGGTCAGGGTTACTTCCCAGCATGAAAAGAAGCAAGGATGCCTGCCAAGCATTCTCAGGGCCTTGATGTCCTTTCAGTGGCACCTGAGGGATTTCTGGGGTCTAGTTCTCCTCTAAGGTGCTGGTGATGGCTGCTTAGGCCAACAGTTCATGAGAACCCCTTTGCTGGGGCTCACAGGGACATCTTTTCCTCACTTCCTTGTCTCATTTTTGGCAAAGCTTTGGAAGTGTGTGCTTTGAGACTCCTTTCTGAACACATCATGGAGGGGACTGACAACTGGCTATCCCAGAGGAGTTGGCATTTCACAATTAAGATGTGTAAAAATCTCATTGCCATCACACCCTTTATGCTGGCATCTGGGCATGGGCCCCTTGGGGTAGCATTCTATCATGGCGCCATGCCTTTTCCTGCAGTTTCCATGATATTGTCAATACTGAACATATGAGACTAGAATTACTTTCTGGTTGGGGGATGCATAACAGAGAAATCCCCCAAACTATAAAAAAAAAATGCAATTATGATTGTAAAAGACTTCATCAAATCAGTGGATGAGTGTTAGAAAGATGCTAAAATAGGCAGACCTTTAATTTCCATTTCTTTGGAATACTCTTATGAGCCTTTTTAACTCCAAGCACACTGTTTGGAAGACTACTGAGGTGCAGGAGAAGGAAACTGATGCTGCACAAACTGTGGTTAGCACTGTGCTGGCTGAGGAGGCTCAGCTCAGGTAGAATTTACCAAGAATTTCTACCAGGCGCTATGGGATGAAGTAAGTCTCTCAGCCCTACCTCACGGTGCACATGCAGAAGTCTAACCCAGCTGCTTAGAATGTGACCACATTTGGAAATCTAGAGGTAAGTGTTTGAAGCAGTAATTAAGTGGAGGTCTTTAAGGTGAGCTGTATTCTGACATGACAGAGGTCTTTATAAGAGGCCAATGAAGATGGAAAAGCACAGAAGGACCCTGGGAAGACAAAGGAGAAGATGCCATCCGTAAACAAGGAGAGCAGCCTCAGAAGACAACAATCCGTTTGAATCCTTAATTTTAGACTTGTAGCATCTGAAATTGAAGGGTGTACATGTCTGTCCATTAAACCACATAGTCCATGGTCTTTCATTATGGCAGCCCTGGCAACCTGAGGCACTAGGGATTGTCAAGCATTTTCTTCTTTTTTTACTTAAGTGATTTATTTTAAATTGATTTATTTTTATTAGTTTTAGTTATATGTTTGTATGTGTGTCTGTATTGATGTGCATGTGAGTATAGATGAGTGCAGAAGCCAGAAGTAGACATTGAATCTTCCAGAGCTGCAGTTACAGGCACTATCTCTACCTTCTGAGGTCAGAATTATAGGTATGGCATAGGTCCATGCCTGGAAGGCCCATGTTGACCAACTCAGCTGCCATCCAGGCCCAGATCCAGCACCTCGAGTTGGTCCACTCTAACATCCACTCCATCTACAAGCTGCTGGAGTGTGTGGAGGAGCCAGTCCTGCAGAACCAGATCCAGGAGCACATCATTGCCATCAAAGATGAGAACCTGAAGCATCACTGTGATCCAAGATGGCGGCAGCCGCTGGCACCCACCTTGGGTTCCCTGCAAGCATAATGGTCATGCCTGGTGAGCCTCAGGGTGGCCAGTATCATAAGCAAGGAGGTGTACAGTAGTCTAGAGTTTGTGTGGATACCATCCCCGGATGCCCTGCCTAGTTACAAGATCACCCTGACTCTGGGCAACAGCAATGATGAGTCTCAGCAATGGTCAAGTGTATATGGTGCTTCAGGAACCAGAAACTTTGAACCAGAACAATGACTTGTTGTAATGAATATTTGCATGTAAAGCTGTTTGGGGGAAAACTACCCCCCCCCCCACATACACACACACTGTCACACACACTGTAATGCAATGCTACTTCAATGAACAAGTAGGAGAGGTGGGAAAGATAGATGGACAGAGCTACGTATGGGCTCAGTGGAGAGAGGCAGAACTAGAGATGCCGTGGTGGTGGTGACAGATGTGGGAGAAGGATGTGACAAATGGGGAAGCAGGTAATGCCAAACAGGACCAGCAGGGTGTTATGCAGCAGCCTGGAGCTAGCACAGGCTCTGCCCCCTGAACATGCTTCCCAGCCACTTGATCGCCCTGGCTCGGAGCAGTGACAGGATATCTGAGATGGAGAATGGTCCACTTTCTGGATTAGGCCTCCTTGGAAACCCTCCATGGCCTGTGCTGCCCCCAGAAGTCATGTTGGTATCTGTGATCCACGCTGTAGCCAGGGGATGTGCTGGTGTCTGTGTTCCTTGCTGCTGCCCGACACTGTATTGATGTCTGAGGTCCATGTGGATGTTTGTGGTCTGTGCTGCCACCAGAGGCCGTGCTGAGGTCCATGTTGCCGCTTGGGGCCATGTTGATGTCCATGGTTCATGTTGCCACCAAGGGCCATGCTGGTGTCTATAACCCTGCTGCAGCTGGGGGTGTGTGTTGATGTCCATGGCCTGTCTTGCCACTGAAGGTCATGGGGATGTCAGTGGCTGTTTTTGCTACCTGAAGCCACATTGATGTGTGTGGCCTATGCTGCCACCTGAAGTCACATTGATATATGTAGTCCATGTAGCCTCTGAGGGCCATATTGGTGTCTGTGACCCTGCTGCAACCAGGGACTGTGTTGATGTCTATGGCCTGTGTTATTACCAAAAGCCAATGGCATGTCCATGGTCTGTGCGTCACCTGAAGCTATGTTTGTGTTGTGGCCCTTGCTGTAGCCAGAAACCCTGTGGAAGTCCATGATCCATCCTGCTGCTGACTATAAAGAACAAGGAAGCTTCTTTTGCAGTGGTATCTATGACTATGACTCAGGATTAAGAATGAGATACCCAGAAGGCTTCTGTGGCAACCTCTCCACATCCCTCCCAAAAGAAACAGTCTAGACGGGAAGCCATTGAAGAGAAGTCTTAAGAAGTGTGGTGAGGATGCTGAAGTGTAGCTCTACACAGATGAGGGCTTCTGGTGGGGGTGGGGGTGGGGGTGGAGAAGGATTCAGTTTTTTTTAAGGGCCTAGCCACTGGGTGTTTGACCGTGCTACAGCGAGTATATTGGCAACACAAATTGAATTTGGGATTTTTTTTTTCTTTTTTTCTTCTTCTTTTGTTTTGGGGGAGGTAACAGGGTGGGGGTGGATTTGGGAGGATGGGGAAGTGAATGTGATTGGGGGTACATAATGTGAAATTTCCAAATAATCAATAAAAATATTGTATTAATAATAATAATAAAGGAATTACGTGTGCACTGCCACTCTCACCCAGCATTTAAATGGGTCCTGGGGATTCAAACTCCAGTCCGCACACTTGCACTGAAGGTGCTCTAACCATTGAGCAAGTGTTCCAGCTTCCATCCTTTAGCTGTCTAAGTTGCAAATTTTCCCATTTTCACTTTAGGAAAGCTCTTGAGAGTTTCTCTAAGACAGATCCAGCTCGCTAGGAGGACTGACGCTCCTGTGCTTCGGGCTCACTACTGAGGAAGCTGAGAGTTACTTGAAGGCAAACGCTCTATACCATGATGGCTAATCTGATATCTGGGAGGCTAAGTGTCTGGTGAGAGGAAGCTTACACAGCATGGGTGTGCCAGAGCGAAGGAAGGTGCATGCTTGGGAGCACAGTAGGACAGCATAAGATCTCATCAGTCTGTTCTGAGAGCGTGTGCAATTTGAAATGTAACAATTGCCTTTTCTGGAATTTTCTACTTACCATTTTTGAACTGCAGTTGACCCAAAGTAACTGGGAGCACTGAAGGAAGATTATAAATAAAGGAGGCAATCGTATTAGTCGTAGAACATCTGGGCAGCACAGGGAAGTGTCAATGAGCAGATAAGCGCTTGTATGAGCTCATGGTTTTGAAATGGTGGCTCTGGGCATATTGGCGTCTTCCCTTTCAGTTGTTTTGTTAACATGAACACGCAACCAAGTCCTCTTTTTCTAAAACCCAAATATAATTTTGAATGTTAATTGACCAGTAAAAGCGTTTTTCCAGTTTTCATCAAAAATGCCCCATTGCCGTCTTACTCTCCCTTGCTGAGTCTTAGGCTTATCTGAGTACCACCTTCTCCGACAAGAGCAATTTGTGAGCTACAGTGGGGCAGATGGAGCCCTTGTCAAGGGCATTAGGACCCAGCACTCTGTCCTTCCCCTGACACTGTGTGTCGGTAAGGCTTGTCTGGTGTCCACACACTGACCTCAGTTTTCTCATTCTTATGCAAGGAGACTAGTCTGAGAACACATCCCAGGCATATCTTTCCGCTCCATGTGCATCTTTATGCAACTTTTTTTTTTCTCCTAGTAAAGTGCTAAGATAGGTTTAATGACAGAAAGTTAAGAAAAATTTCCGACCAGCTTTCTTTCAACACAACATCACTTTGAATACACCTGATCAGGAATACTTTGCGCAATTAAAGAAGACAGATTGCTTCACGGGGACAAAGAGCTGGATGTATAAATTAAACATCACCTTCCTATTCATGCCACTGCAGCACAGTTCTGAAGGTTCGGAAGGCAGGAGTGAATGCGGAAAGTACCTTCCTTCAGGAGGCTCCACAGGTGGCAGCTCTCTTTCTCACCCTTGGCTGGCCTTCTTCCTCTGTTTGGTTCTCGGGTTCACCCTGGGCTCTTTCCTTTCCTCTGGCTGAATCATAACTTAGAAGTTAGACAGAAGTTTCCCTTGGCATGTCTTGTGGTGCTTGAGTTAGCTTCCCTTAGTTCCATGGAGAAGCTAGAAGGGATGGGGGCCATCAAGATGCTTCAAGTATTGACATTTGCCAATAAGCCTGATGACCTGAGTTCAATTCTCAGGACTTAGATGCTGGAAGGAGAGCACTGACTCTCAGGAGAAGCCCCCTGACCTCCACACACAAGTTCACAAATGTAACTTAAAAGGCTAGAAGGGCATCTGCATTGAAGGTTTTGAGTTACTCAAATGACTCACGGGCATGGACTAAGCTAGGTTGGATCTTAGTCTGTTCATTTATTCGTGTGACTTTGAGTGCTTGCCCAAGCCTTGGTCTCCTCCTCCAAATAATGAGATCACATGGCCACATTTAGCATGATGCATTCTGAAGGGAAATGCACAAAACAGCACATACCTAGCATATGGCCAAGGGAGTATAGTAATCATCATGATGGTGGTGGACTTGTGTATGCGTATCATTTGCGTCTTAATTGTGAAGAATGTGCTGCTTAAAGTTTCTAAACATAATTCTTAAGATAAACTCCCAGTAGCCTGGAGCAAGAGTGTGTCCTTAGTGTACAGGAGCACAGCAAATAAGATTCAGTTGTAATAATCCGATAATTTTTCCTTGAGGAATGATAGGAGTTTTCAAGCCGTTCCCTGGGGGAGATTTTGATAAGAGCTTTTGGTTGATTACTTTTTCTATCCCATGTCCTGTTTGGCCGATAAGCTCCCAATCTCCAGGTTTCACATTGTTTTTATCTTCCTGGACCTGCACCCATTCCATCACCATCATCTTTTCGGCTGTCAGAGTAAAACAGAAGGGAGAGAGGGAGCTACTGGGGCGCTGGGGAGAGATGACTAAACCCTGAGGCAAGTGGACCGGTTAGTGCCACCTCAGGAAGGGTTGTTGTGGATGTGGGAATTAATGTAATCTACAGGACACAGGTTCCTGCACTAATCTGTATTCAAAGCCTGGCTGTCACATGACACTGAAGCTCCAGGCCTCCTCTAACTCTGCCTTGGGCTAATCAAATGCCGGATTTTTACAATAGCTGTTTCAGGTCAATGTGCTTAAAAAAAGAAATCCCATTATTATCTCTTGGGACCCAATGGTTGTCTGAGAACCATGGAATTTTACCTCAGAAAACATTTAGCTCAGAATCAAGGCCAGTGGGCAAAGCAATGGCTTTTCCAAAGCTCTCACAGAATATTCACAGTGCTTGTCATTCAAAGGGCACCCACCTTGGGTAGGCTGACTCTGGTCCTTTATAACTGTTCAGACATGCTTGCATCTGTACATGGAAGTGACTCAGTGGCTCATTCTGAATAGCTTCGGAGAGCAAGTTCAGTAGTTACTTATTACTTCATCTTGACTCAGAGCCCTTGTAGGTATTGTTGGGACAGAGACCCTAACAAGCTTGGGGTCACTATGATAAGGCCCTATTTGGAAAGCTTAGAGAACCCGAGGGGGAAAGACAGAGCCTGTGCTTGACTGGGGACTGTTACAGACTAATGCGTGTGTCTCTCCAAGCTTTGTAGTTGAAATCCCAGCCTCTGCTGAAATGATCCTGGGAGGAAGTGGCTTCTGAATGTGGATCCCTTTTGACTGGAGCAGCAGCTTTGTAAGATGGGACAGGAGAACACCGCCCTTCTTCTCCCCACTCTGTGTAGATACAAGGTAAATATGGCTCTCTCAACCCACTATGCGTGTCTTTACCACACTCTGGATCTGCTTGCACCTTGATCTTGGATTCCTCACCTCCAGAACCAGGAAAAACAAATACCTTCTTTCGAATAGCTTCCCCAAGTCTATTGCAATTAGTTACAGAATCCTGCACCGAGAAAAGACTGTAGTGAGCACTGATTTGTCCAGTGTCAATGTGAATCACCTTCTATGACACATTGCTGTGCTATAGAGGGAAAGCTACAAAGTCTGCTTCCCAGAGTGCTGATGGCAGGAGACCCAGATGTGATTTAGATTTCCTTATTAAGCTACATCTGCGCAAGGATGTAACAGGGTACCGCTGAGCTTTTTCTGTTTCTCTTGCTGGGAAGGAAGAGGAGTCATGGAGGGAGGCATGTGATTTTGTGTGTGACTGTAGCAGAGATCCTTGTGGGCATGCATTTGGAGCACAGCCAAAGTTGGAACACCGTTCTGGAGTCAGCATGCCCAGGAAGGACTCAGCTAGGCAACTTCTTGTTGTTGGATGTTTCTGAGTAGAGCAGATAAACAGACTTAGAAGCTCAGTTCCTCTCTGTCACTTTAAGAGTTTTTTCTGGAAGCTGTGCCTCCAGTCAGCTCCTTCAGATCTCAATAGTCCTGGATGCCAAGATGGACAAACTTAGGCTCAGATGGTAAAGACCATTAGACTTTTGGAGGCTGTGTGGTTTCTGACACAATTCTTATACTCTGACATTGGAGAATAAAAGTGGGTTTAAGCAATGTGTAACAAATAAGTATGACTGTTTTCCAATAAAACTTTATTTATAAAAAGCAACCGATAGGGCTCTGAGCTCTGGAGTACATCTGACTGATCCCCTTCATAATATACCCATTTTGCTTCCTTCCTTCCTTCCTTCCTTC